>WBMY01010598.1:38970-73124 GCA_013397315.1 Donacobius atricapilla | reverse complement strand
GGTTTCACTGCAAAGTTTACATTTGTTTGTGTTGTCTGTAGTTTGAAAACCTTGATCCTAACTGTAAATACTGGAATCTTCAGGAAGACATTTTTGAAGAAGTATAAGAATATAAGGACCTAAAAAGAAAATATTTTACTAGGTTTATATCTCATAGGCTTCTCTCACTATAGTCTTTAAAACCTGAGATAACTTCATATAAATTTATCTGCTGAACATCCAAGCAGAAGCACAACTGTTTGCAAAAGTTGAGGAAAAGCATTTAAGTCTACTTGGCATCATTTCAGTTCTTTACAAATCTGTTACACAAAAAAAAATCTTAGCTCCAGGGAGCTAAGCTATTGTATCTGAACTGGAAGGTCTGACCCAGATATGGATTGAACCTATTATATAGAGACCATCAATTGACAAACATTTGAAATTGTTCAGAGTACCAGCACGAATAATATAAAAAAGAAATCCTTTGGCACAAAAACACATCATAAAACACCTAAGATACAACAAAGAAGTTAGTGCTTGTTCATTGTGAACAGATATTTTCAAGTGTTTTACATTTTTTTCCTTTGTTTTGTAAGAAGTTTAGTAGAATTAAAAAAACTCAAAAAACACCTGGCTTTCAGAAAAATGCTCCTTTTAAAGAAAATCTAAAAACTTAACACAATGATTCTGGGCATGTGATCTGGGAATTTGAGCACCCACAGCACTCACCAGAATTTGGGGGAGAGGAACAGGATTTCTTTATTCTTTTTAGGTTGTAAGTGATTCAGCTTGAGTGGGTTTCAGACAATGGTGCCCAGTGAAAACCAGATTTACAGGAAAATTGGACAGAGTGTCAAGGAGATCTTGGAGATGTGGGCTAAGGAGGAAGAACCAATGTTATCTTCTTTGACAATCAGATTTGGAAAATGGAGCTCAACCTGCAAGTGAAGTTGATTGATTTTTTTTTTTACATGTGTGGACCAGAAGCTCACATCATTATCAGAATCCACGTGCTCTGACCCCAATGCCAAAATAAACCAGGTGATCTGCTTAATTCATATTGTTAGTGCTGCAGTCCTCGTGCCTACTTTGAACTTTGTGCATCAGCCAGGGTCATACTAAAATGAAACATTCTTCTTCATTGCTTTCAGTTCAGAATGGAGCTAAATGAGTCAGAGAGAGTTTTTCCATTGATTCCTGTAGTATTGTGTTTAACATCTAAAACACCCCAGATTGTTTGTTGTGGTGTATAAAACAACTTAAGGTAAAAAACACCCCTTTAAAATGACACTAGAGCCATTCGTAAAAAGTAATAGAAGAACATTAAGAGCAAGAGCTGTGTGCTTTATATGTGAGTGTAATATCAAGCACTACAAATGTTCAGCTTAGAACTGTCAAGCCACACATAAAATATTGATACCTCACATTGGCAGGGTTAATACAGTGTTATTTTAATTGCAAACACACTGTGGGTGATTAGTCAATCTTGGTGTGTCTTGAACTCTAAGATAAAAATGCCTTCTGGCTGGACCTCCTATGCAATTAGCACTATGACCCTCATATGCTCTTCTCTGTTATTAATATGATTGGTCTAATATGCGTATTAGACATCATTCATTAACCTGTTGTGAACCATCTTAAAAACCATCTCTGAATAATAGACTACATTCCTTTTTCTAAATCCATTTACAAGTAAGGAAAGTGAAAAGGATGAAGACAAGCCTTCTTCATTACATTGACTGGTAGAGTATTAAGCAATATGTACTGTATGAAATTATGAAAGAGCAAATTAAATAACAGAGCATATCTGGCTTATTATGGATGATCAGGTGCTCATTCTGTCGAATTTCCACCCTTTTCAGAAGATGAATGCGCATGCCAGAATAGAAATATGTTAACTGATCCTGTCTGAAGATAAACTAAAGCACATCTGGAAGTTCACTGTTTTGCCAGCTTACTTAATGCTTGGTTTTTTTCTCTTTCTTTCTTTCTTTCTCTCTCTCTCTCTCTCTCTCCTGCTATTTTTTCTTTTTCCTTTCCTTTTTATTAAAGGTGTATTTGCCTACACACTATTTATTTAGAAGTTGTAATTAAAAAAAAAATTAAAAAGAGAAATCAAGTACTCCCCTGCCTTCAATGAAGTTACATATTTTATGTCAGCAGAGGAAAAAAAACCCAGTAAAAGAACATTATCTACACTAAGCAAGACTGGATTGCTAATAGGCAATGATTATACATTACAAAAGTTTCCTGGATCACTATTTTATCTAATAGCCCTCTGAAATGAGTATTGCTGTTTTGTTCCTATGTGAAAGCTTGGCCATTTCAATTTTTTTCCCCTTTCATACGCCTGGTCCTGTCAATGTTCCTGGCTTATGATGTGTGGAACACTCCCTCTCTGGTCTGCAGACAAGGTCACACCTGTGGCAAGATGTCTACCTAAAAAGGGTGTCAAGATTTACTTTATCTGATGGGTAAGGCAAGATTCGTCACAGAGGAAAGAATTTAAAGCACTGCAAGAAGCAAAGAGGGTAAGATGAAGGATGTTGCCTGGTCTCTGTGCTTCACTAGGAAGCACACCTGGTTTTGTTAAACTCCATGTGCTCCCTTCTGCTTGATGGGCAAGGGGTCAGCTCTGCTCTCTCTGCTGGTGTGGTCACTGCTAGGGCCTGGGACTTGGGATAGTGCCCTGCAAATGTGTGAGGTGCAGGCATGACAGAAGCAGAAGGATTCTCTTAGAGGTCCAGCTCATAATGCCTGAGACTCGGCAAGATGTACAAGTGAAATAATCTTCCTTAAAGAAGTCAGTTCCCATGCTTCATACCGTTTATTTTTCAGAGTAGGATTCTGAGGGTGAGTCCCCACTAACATAGGACTGAATTTTATATGTTTATAATAGGATTAAGCCTTGCTTAGTGAATATACAATTATTCTAGATATTCCTACTGGAAGGCATAAGAAGCAGAAGATTTGCTGATTTTTCTCTCCAATGTCTAGCATGCTATTTTGTTAAGGTATCATCTTTTAAATCAAACTCCTGAATTACTTGAAGGAGAGTAGTTCAATGATTGCTTTCGGCAAGTGGGCATGAAATATTTGTTAAAGAACTGTGTGTTGTTATCAAATGAGTATTGTGCTGTTTTCACAGAGATTTCCAGGGCCTCTTAGAAAGTCATACCTAATGCTTAAATTAAGCATTGAATCATATGATTTCAGCAGAAGTCAGCTACTAATAACATAATCCTTACTGATCTGCTAACAACCTGGAGATCAGTTCAATTGTTAGGAATTCTAGCAATACCAAAATTACCACTGTGTTGAATTATTAATGGTTTGTATCAAAGAATGAGCTTAAATTGCTTTGGTCTTCTGTAAAAATTGCTCTGATCTTTGGCAATCATTATTTATTTACAGCTCCCATACGTTCTCCTGCTTTCACAAAGAAATAGGGTTTCTTAAGTATGGCCAGGAGGCACTGAATTTTCATATGTAGTACTGTCTCTCAGTTAGAAAGACAGGGAAGAACTGCTGGCTTGAAGGTTCAGCAGCCAGCTTTTCCATGTGAAAGGCAGGTTATCTAAACATTTTCTTCCCCTGAGAGAGATATTCATAATATTTATTCTAAAATACAAATATTAGGCCTCTTTGCTACATGTGAATTATCCTTAGGTATAGTAAATACAGTTCAGGTTAAAATAAAATCAGGGCATAGCAACAGCTAGTGTTTACATTTATAAAAAGTACATGTGGAGATTATTGCAGGAAAGTGTTCCTGAATTTATTAAAAAGCCCCTCTTTTAGTTGGATAAAGAACATTTTAACATTTGGATCTGAACCCAAGCTGGCTGTAACTGTATAATGTGGCCTCTACAGAGTATCTCTCTGTTTAATGTGGACATCTTCCCCTAAGTTGGTTCATTTTGCAGAAGGCAGATTAATACCAAATGTCCTGATTTATAAATTACACAGGACTGGATATTTAATTTTTTCTTGAAATTCAACTTTGATCTATTAACTAACGTCTTGACAATCCTTTAGAGTCAAAGACAGATAGGATCACCCATTTGTCACCATTACTTGTCTGTGTCAGATATATAATCACTTGAAGCATCTGGTCAGATACAATGAAAATGGAACAGAGAAACAAAGGACATATTTGAGATACAGTTGCAGTTTGTACTTAAAACTGCAACACAACTTCAAATGGTGCATGACACTGCTTTAAAAGGTATACAGAATGAGCCCCTAAATTTTTGGGTTTGAAAATAATTGATGCCATTTGTTGCTTTGAACTGATGTTCTTCTGTTGATAATCTCTAAATCTTCACAACATATACATAGAGTTGATTTTCTTCAGAAACAGAGTATAGCAAATGTTCCAAGCAAAATGTCTTTTGAATTTTCATTCAGCAGTTTTCAGTTCTGTCAGCGTTTATTTAAAACTGCTTCTACATAAGCAAATTAAAGGAATACATTTTTTAATTGCTATTCCTTCTACTCTCTAGAGATGAAACTAGCTGTGAGTGGACTATAAATCCTCAACTTGTGCTTACTAGTCTTACAAGGTTTAACTGAAAATGCACTCAGATTGTTAACAGGGTTTGATAGTTCCAGCACCATGAAAGGGAGAAGCATTAGGCGGCTCACCAGCTACTAAGTATATGTCACTGTCAGACCAGAGCAGTATAAAACAGCACCAGACTCATCCCTTTCCTAAAATGCTTATTCCTATATTAAAGTTCTACTTTCCCTCTATGGTAGATTTTCCTACTGAGTTCCACACTCATACAAGAAGGAGGGCTGGCCTTAATTACAACCTCTATAGGAATTTCCCTGGCCTGCTTATTCTAACTCTATAGAACTCTTTGAGAATAGATATCAAATAAAAACACACTGCTCTCTCTCTGAAGCAATCTTGCCTATGATAAGTCAGCCCTGAAAGGGTTCACCTGGTTCTTGGAGCAGAAATCCACTTCTCTGAATACAAGTTCCACTGAATCACCAAATCCTGGCACAGACATACAGGAAAGGCACATCATTAACAGCAAAAGGCACTGCCTGCTGATAACTCCAGATAACCCATAGCATGCATCTCTATAACCTACTCTGACGGTGAAGTTCTTTCCAAAATGCTCAGTGCTAACCCAGTGGTATTACAACCGAAATAGCAGCAATTAAATTTCCATGGCAAAGAAAATATGAACAAAGCTGAACACTCTTGTAAAAAACCACACCGTTCAGATGGGGAAAGCAGCTTTGAATAGCTGAGAACTCTGTCAAATCAACATCAGTTCTCATCTGACCACTCCAAGGTACTTCTCTTTGCAATAACATAATGCATTTCAATTTCTGTCACTATCAGTTTTCCACGCTTAGACAAACAATGCTACATGATTGCTTTATGTCTCTAAAGACAGTGATTTTTCCCTCAAACTGTCCCAAATAAAATCTAGCAACATTAAATGTATATAATACCAAAATGAAAACAAAGTCTTAAACAGAAAGTAAACAGCAAGGATGTAGGGAGATTACATCTAAAAGCGTCTCCTCCAAGTTAAAGACTGCAGAATGTTAAAAGTGAAAATGCAAGGTTAGAATGAAAGCACTTTTGAAATGTCATTTGCAATGTTCCACCATTCTCAGTTGCTAACTGTCTTCTACAATTCCCTATATTACAGTTGCCACATATATATACTCAAATCCTTTTGTTCATAAATGCAAGAGGTAAAAAGGTTTATCATTTTTTTAAATCCTTACAAGAGTATGACCTTCATAAATGTAGCTCCCTCAGATTCTGAAAGAGAATAGAACACCTCTGTTTATTTATTAAAATACGCAGAGAAGTTCAGGGATTTTTTTCCTTTGCTCACAAGAAATACAATTTTTAATATATGCTGTTATATGATTCCATGCAAAGAAGCATATTTTATTTTACAATATGCAAATATGCTGCATTTATCAAAAGCAATCCTCATCAAGTTTTCTTTCTTTTGGGAAAATTAAAACATATATTTTGCAGCTAACTGTGCAATATTATTGCACCTAGTATGATTTTAGCTGAGGGAAACCAATGAATACCAGTTTAGGTGAAAGACTTTAAAAAATGGCCCCTCTCATACTTAGTACAACACTTTGTTTAACAATCGAGGAAAGTACCTCTTTAAACTGAGAATGAAATCAAATCTCTGTCCCTTCAATTAAGATTATCCTGCTCACAGTTTTTATTTTATCAGCCCACAAATTTGAGGTATTGGATCAATTTCATACATGATGAAATATTAGGTGTCTGGAAATCACTACAACACACAAAACCCCCACTAACTGGCATTACGGGAAAAGTAATCCTGATGCAACTCTCCACTCACCCAAAAAATATTATAATCTTTTACAGTTTCTCAGACATCACTTGTACAATCTATCTCTTGTAGGATGCTTTGCACTTGAATGGTGGTGAATTGTAGTGGACTGCCATTTCTATCTGAAGTAAAAATTGTCATCCTTTCTGAAACTCTAGAGATAATTTGTTGTTTTATATGCACACAACAATATTTGACTATAAAAGAACATATTCACGTTGGCATACAAGAGATTATATGAAGTTAGTCAAGTATCCATGATAGCAAAGGAATTGGCATGCAGATTATGGTGAGGAAATGCCTTTAATTTTAAATCTCAATTCTGTGAGCCAGCCATCTTAATTTCTGCCAATATGAAAACAAATATTTAAAAACTGGTTTATGATATGTGTCTGACCTCAATTATGACAAATTTATACTAGGCTACTTGTGGGAAAACTTCGCACTACATCTTTTTTAATCTTACCCTTTGAGAATATCCTTTAAGGTTATCTTTGCATCATGGTGTATTTGCCATCACCGTATTACTGTCATCCATGCCATTTTGATGAAATTAGATTAGTTATAAGTACAGTCTTGTAATCCTAGGTTTTTTCTCTGGAGTGTAGGAACAGAGTGGTTTTATTATTTTTCCTTAAACTGGCCCAAATAGAGTATAATCAGCATTAAAATCTTATCACTTAGGAAAATAGCAAAAATTAGCAACATTTCCAATTTTTTAATGAATAAATTAACAACACAGCAAGCTGAGTCATAGAAGCTCACCGAACATAAAGAAGTCTCATTTCCTCCCAGCACATCTTTTCTCCAGTTAATTTTTTTGTGCTTTTGTTCATAAGTGCACAAGAGTGCGCTTGGACTCCATCAAACAGAGATTCAGTAGTCACTGGTCATTTCTGATGTGTAGTAATCTCAATTCAGAATAAGAGTGTCAAATGACACTCTGCATTAGAGGAATCTCTCACAACTGGCAGAATTTATTGAAGACCTACTACCGGAATGGAATTTTTCAAAGTCTGCAACATATGGTCTTACAAACTTTTCCTGCTATTGTAATTTCTGTGGAAAAGTTTTATTCATCCATTAAATTAAAGGAGCAGGAAGGAAGTTCAAAAAAACCAGTCTATAACAGGACTTGTAAAATTAATAAGAAATTCCAGGAACCAAAACAAAATCATAAAAACAACCTAAGTTAAAAAAAAAAAAAAATTAATCCAAGCTTTTGATCATTCTTCAGCCATCCCTCTTAGGACTTGCCTTTACCAACACATCTCTCCAGAAGTTATACTGTAAGGCAATATAGAATTACATTTATGATGACAAAGTAAATTATTCAATAAAGAAATTCAGGTTTCAGTAATGCCTTTTTTCCTCCTAAATTTATGTAGCAGCATGTATTTGCACACTGCTATTTATCTGTCTAGTGAGTTTTTTTAGTATATGAGTGCCTCCTAATGAACAAATAACCAGAATCACACTAGGGTGATGGTATATCTTTACTTCCACTTACCAGTTGATTTAATCTTCTCTTCCTTCCCCTTTTTCTGCATCTACCCAACAATTCTTTTTTTCTGCTCTTTGTAAATAAATTCACTTATATGTTCCTCTTACCACCTTATTCTTCATTTTAGTTGTTTTGCAAGGAACTGTGGAAAAGGAACCAGACATAGCATTTTCTTTCATTTAAAAAATAGTAGTTTTCATGATGGTATAAATTCCATATACCAGTAGGCTTCTTAGACTGTTGCTGCCCTCTTCACAAATTAGACTTTGCATTTTACTGAAATAAATGAAAATTCAGCAGCTCAAATGGAAACCAGAATCTAAAGATCACAGCACCCAAATATGGAGAAGAATCAGTCTAAATTTAGTGACTTGTCTTATTTTTGACAAGGTTTAAAACAATAATGCAAAGATCTGTAAATTTAATTTGGAAAAATAACAATGAGTATTTATTTTGTTATTATTTTATTTCAGGAAAAAAAAATCTTTCTTTTACTGCTGCTTAAATTCCAAGCTTCTGGTCCTTGTTTTTTATTTAAACTCCCAGGAGAAAGGGAGTGATGAAATCTCCTTTTTCTTACCTGTTTCTCAATAGTAAATAGAGGTACCTCAAACAGAAATGTAAAGCAAATAAAATTTTTATTCATTGGAAATTTTTTTACCTAAAATATGGCATAAACTTTATTTGGAAATCAAAGAATGAGTAATCTTACATCTTGTGATTTATTTTTAATAAAAGTTCAGCTTTTATTCCCAGTTTCTCCACTGAATAAAGAAACACTACATTGCTGGAAAGAGCCTTAAAGGTCTTCTGGGTTCAGAAATGGCTTATTGCAAAGACTTATAGTGCAAGATAATAAACTTTTTTTTTTTTTTAATTTCAGCTTTTAGCAGGTCATAAAGGAGACATGTATGCTTATTAAGACAGGTGATAACTAAAAACATTCCAATTTCTTGACTCAGTAAATAAGTTGAAGTCTCAAAAATGTTATTTTAAAAATAACATCTTGTTTTTCAATGGTGTTGTCATTGGAGATAGAATGGTGGTAATCTAGGTTGAAGTTCATCCTCAAAAAAATTGATTAGTTGAAGTAATCAGTCCAAAGGTTATGTAATTTTATTTGGTATAAATACCATGTAGGATTGTAACTCACCCTTGTTTTCTGTAGAAGACATGAAAGAATGTTCTGCCTTTTTGGGTGTCAAGGGATATATATAATCTTTGCATTCAATTACTGACTTTTTTTTCTAATCATCTCTTGTTTCCTAAGATCAGATGTTCCTTTTATGACCTTAAGATCTTGAGGAAATAGTCATGAAAAGCAACTCCCTTCTTTCTCTTGTTTTTCTGTTTCAATATTTTAGAAAAAAAAAATAATCAAAACACTGTCATGCTGCTACTGTTTATTAAGTAATTTCTTAACCTGCAAAGAGACAAGAAATCCACTGGCTTAAAATAGTCAGTCTGTGCAAAAACCAACTAGAACCATTGGAAGACCCAACCAGTTAAGAAACTCAGGAGGCAGGATTTGTAAGAAAATCTTTGTATATTAACTATTTGCTCTGTATTATATATTATTTAACAAAAAATTAATTCCATCTATCACATTATTCTAAACTATGAAGGTGTCAAAAGGTTTACGTCCCAAGAAATATGTCTTTTATTCTGAAACTTCTATTGTTTTCATTTCCCATTTTGTAAGCATTCATATCCTAAAATGCACTATTGATTTAAAAGGAACACTCATAATGTTAAATGGCAGACAAGAAAAAAATGAATGTGAGAGTGTGGAGAGATGGGAGATATTTATTTGTGTTTATAGTGCTATGTGTGAATGCTCAGTTCTGTCTGGCTTCTTCTAGAACTCTGAAAGAGCAAAAGGAACATTTACAGTGTGAACAACATTAATGACCGTATCACTAAATAATCATACATGAGCTTTTGGATACTTTTTACAACATCAACATGCTATATTCTTATCAGGGAATGGCTTGGCTGGCTGTTAATTTTTTAAATTGCTGGAGGTTTATTTTTCTAGCTCTAATTTTATTCTGATATGAGCTTTTGAGCACCATCTTAGTTTAAAATTCATGTATATGCTGTTGAAGGACAAAGAAATAAGACATAGACTCACAGGATTAGTCTCAATATAAAATAGTTTTTCAGCTTATCCAAAAGATTTCCTCACTAACATGTTCCCTGCACTGTGGGGAGGCAGGTAGCTGACACAGTTTGGGCCTTTAAAATATTTTGTTATGAGGTTGCCATTAATTTAGACACTTTCCTTATTGATTGGCAGCATTGATTGTGCTGGAGAGTGTAATTCCTGCACTGTTAGATTCTGGGAAACTTCCATTTACCTCAGCAGAGCAGTACAGAACATTGACGCAGCTACATGGTACCTGGCAGAGTTCTTCTAGAAGTTCTGGAGGAAAATCACTACTTGGAATCATATTTTCTTATCTACCAATATGTAGCAAAAGACCAGCATTTCAAACATATGCTTGTGACATAGCTTAGTTTAGGTAGATAAAAACACAAAGACATTTCAGGTATGCTGTTTACTCAGAAAAGAACATTTGCTTAGAAGCATTAACTTTGATAGTAAGAATTTAAGAGTTTCATTTTTAATATAAATATTTAACTAATAGATATAAAAGGTATTTATTTTCTCTTTAGTTGGCTTTTTTTCCTAGGATTAGTATAGCATGACAGATGGCTGATGTCATCTTTACTTGGAAGAACTCAGCTGGCAATAATAGCATGGTACATTTCTGGGGATTTGCAGTACTGTATGTCATGAAGTCGTTTTCAACCAAAAAGAGTCCAAAAGGGAATTCCCAGAAGTAAATATCTGCCTATGATATCCTACTGTGTCTTGTTGATGCATCACAAACAGAAGGAAGCATAGAGTCTTTATAAAACTCCATAAATATTTACAATATTGTTGAAAATACATTGGAAATGCTACAGATTGCAAATGGTATGGACCCCCTTGGCACTGTAACTTTGATTTTGCTGTTGCGTGAGAATAAAAAAACCTGGTGATTTATATATATCAGAATCTGTTATGTATATATTTGAAGTTCAGTGATTTTTGTCACATTTGACATTCATGTGTAATAGAGTGAAAGCGTTAATATTAGTAGAATGCAGATACACTGGTTGATTGTTTTTCATTTTGCTAATGATTGCTGTGATGAGTAGAATAATGTCAGGGTCGGAGGGTTAAAGTTAATGAGAGCTTTCCTTTGCACCATTGATTAATGATGGATACCGTCGTGAGGGATTTTCAGATTCCTCCCATATGAAAACAATAAAGGTAAAAATGATGCCAATTTAAACACTTTGACTACCTACCAAAATGTTTCTAAACCTGTAATAACTACATGTAGGTCTGACAGAAACTGTGAGAAATTATATAAAAATATTTAAATTGTATCAGAATGCTTGTAATGATATTAATCAAATCTTGCTTTTTAAATCCACACATAGGTTAAACTATGAGAGATTTTAATTCCTCTCCTAAATACATGTTGAAGAGTACACTTTCTAAAAGCAAAAGAATATAATATCTTGTGGCATAATGTATGTTACATATTAGAATAGGATTCTTTCAATAGCTGGTTTAATAATTAGGATTTAAATATGTTGACTCCAGTTGATATCTGTTTCCTCCTAATCCCAGAACAGACTTTACTGACTGGATTTTAAAGACAGAGGGCTAAGTTCCATAAAGCTCCAACTCTTCTGGCAGAACAGAGATACAAATCCAAGAAAGCAGACCAATGTCCGCAAGAAACTGAGAAAGTATTTTTTTGACAATTATTTGCAATGCTTTTTACTACTCTGTGTCACAAGGAGAAAGAAAAGAGAGACTGCAAGGTAATGAAGAAAAAGCCTCTCAAAAACCAAAAAGACCAACTCACCCTCAGCCCCCAAATCTAATCTTACTTTCAAAAGTGGCACCTCATCAAATGAAATACATATTTTTTAAATTCCTACTAGGAATTTTCCAAAATATATACTTTTATAGCAAAAAATATCATATTGGAGGTACTGTATGAGAGAATTTAATGACTTAAGACAAATGCCTCTGCTTGTCATATTAACTTATCTTTATATACCTAAGAAATGCACAAATAAAATATGACCATGACATTTATATGAGTATTTTTATTCCTTTTCCATTTTTATTAGGAAATAAAATTAAATGGGTGCATGTACCATGTTTAAAAGAAGTTAAATCTTGATCCATCACCTGAACATTATGGACAATGAATGATAATTGACCTATGGTACCTATTAGTTCCAACATAAGTTTTACCCATTATATGAACAAATTTGAAAAAGGCTGGCTTTATAATAAAGCAGGATAAAGCTGTCATATTCCACTGTAGCTATGTTGATGGTGCACTGAAGAGACCATCATATCCTGCAACAGGGAAAATAGTAGGCTGGTAGGATTTTTTATGCTTTTCTTTTGTAGTTCAGTGTACTTTTTTCCTAAGTATGATTAAATAATCATAAGGACTCCTCTAAGGGCTAATCTGCGTTATTTCCCAGATTTTCACCTTGGGGACATATTGTCCCTTGTCACTGAAACCTCAGGGACAGAAGGGTACGCTACAGGGTGGCACAGCAGGAAGCTGAGATACTGATGAAACAGTGTTCAGTTAATGAAGGCATGGCCCATGGCTTCTGCTGGTATGCCATATGTTTGAAGAAATGCTAATGACTACAATTCAAATACCTTTTTCATCTTAACTATATGTAAATGTGTTTATAAATGCTCTCTTATAAATATACTATCACATTTTTTAAAAGCTAAGTGCTAATGTTTCTTTCAACATCTATAATACACAATAATTAAAACTTTAGCAATTCTGTTTAATTATACCTTATGGGAAACTGTACAGTAATTTATAGAAATTAAGCAGAAAAACAAAGATCAACAGAAATAAAACAGCAGTCTAAGGACTGAATAATAAATCATTTAGATCATTATTTTGCAAAAACAAGATCATTGTGAATAGACAACTTAGGGCCCAGTTTTCAAACAACTGAAATTTGTAAGGGGAAGATCAGTTTAAAAACCCATGACATTGTCCAACTCATGACAAAAAATCTCCTTCAGCAAGTTGAGCCAATTGTGACTTTTTTTTGTGCAGTCTGATCATTTAACAAAACTCAAAAACTAGAACTGATGATTTAAGATCAAAAACTGGGGAGATCTTAATTGGGCCGTAGCTTTTTTCTCTTTGCTTTACCTTTGTGAAAACCCTGTAACTCTGCGGGTGATCATTAGCCACAAATGGCATTTTGCAGTGAATCATCTTCTCCCCAAGTGGCCAAAACAACATCTCCATTGCAACAGCAGAGGTGGCATTCAGGAAGAGCAGTTGGTGACCAGGTTAGCCTACATGTGACACTACTATTTTTGCTGCAAGACAGGACCCCCCATTGCAGTCATAACTGTTCCAAAGAAACTCCCTCAAGATCCAGGTTAAAGCATGGTGGTATTGCTAATCTGGGAATCTACTACTCACTTTTTTTTTTCCCTCTTAGCATAACTGACTCACTCATGTACAAATTTTGCCTAATACCTACTACAGAGTTGGAATAAGCTTAAGATGAAGAAGGGCTAAATATTTTAAAATCTCAGAGAAAATCTACTGAAATTGCATCTCACACAGGCAAGGCCATGAAACTTAACCACCAGTTTACTCAATTTCCATTCAAAAATCCAGTCCAAGCAAGAAGGAAACTAAAATATAAAATGTGATGGCTGCCTAAGCATTCTTTAGGACACAATGAATATTAAGGTCAAACACCTGTACCAAGCTGCTTTCACTGATTCCTTTCTTACATTTGATCCTTAAGAATTAGGACACAAGGAGTTGTATGAATGAGCTTTCAGTCAGAACTGTCCTACACAAGTGCTACACTTTCAGTGGAAGACATTTTCTGCTTCACTTTCACCAAAAAGGGCCACAAATTTGACCTTAAGGATAAAGAGGGGAACTAGAAAACTATTCTATTTTGTGATCATCTTACTTAAAAATTAAGCAATTGTTTGAGAAAAATAATTTCTGACTAACCATATATTGTGGAGCACCTGGGGGAACCCAAACCAGGCTCGTGTGTGCAGTTTACATGATGAAATATTGGAATCTATTTTACAGTCAAGGCAATGAATGTTTTAAATTCTATTAGAGAGAATGTGAAAGTATGCTGCACAGAGGAGGATACCTTGAAGGTAAAAAAAAAAAAAAAAAGAAAAAAAAAAATAAAATCACCGCTTCTCAATATCTTAATGGAAGGTCCTCCAGGCTGGGTAAACAACCTCTTTATCAACTCTGCCATCTCTTCAAGCAGAATTCATCTTCATCTGCCTCAGCCAAAAGCAGCTTTCTGCCCTGTGTACCCTTTTCAGCCAGGCAAGACTGACAGTCAGGGTCAAGAATTTTGCCCTACATATTTGACACATAGGCTCTGAATGTCTCATTTTTTAACCATTAGCACAGACTGGTCTGTTGAGGTGTCACTCTCTCCTGGAAGGCAGGTGAGGCATGGGCCTTTTGTTGGACCTTCATACAGAAGAAAATTTCACACTCTGGCTGTACATTATTTTTTATTGACAAAAATGTAAAATATGGAGGACTATGGAGGTAATGTGTAATGGACTAGAGCCTGGGTCCTTCAGTTTAGCAAGTCAGTTCCAGCTTGGAAAGTAGAGAATTATTTTTGCACTTAGCATTTGCTTGCTGACCTCTGTGAAGAATATGAGTAAAATGATTTTAATTACCTTGAATCACCACAGTTAACAAACTCCAGCTCAAAAAAAAAAAAAAAGGAAAAAGGTGTTCTTTTATTGCCATTTTACACATTAGGATGTAAGATAGAAAAAGTAAATATTCTGGAAAGTAGAGGTGATCAGCCCAGTGGTTTTGACAGGAACCAGGAAACTTTCAGTAGCTGATACCCACAGGTTCAGGCCCAGTAGATATTTAAATATCAAATATGGATCCATGTAGGGCTGTTCTGATGGGGGTTTTTTTAATCAAATGAATATATAATAATGAATATGTGATTTTTGTGGGCTACAGAAATACAGAAAGGAAATGGCACTGACAGAGAAAGGCAGTTGTCATTAATGGTATAATCTCACTCCTACAAAACACAGAAACAGTTTTGAGGGAAAAACCCCCAGATCTTCTACTGAACAAATTGATGCTCAGCTACAGATTTAAAATCCTTCCTTACCTTTCTTTCATGCTCAGAAAATCTTCAATTGTCTTCTGCAGAACATTTGGGCCTTAGGAGCAATATTTGAAAGAGCTCTGAAGATCCTGGTTAAGAATACCAACCTAGGACCTGGGTCAGGTGAACTTAGAAGCCTCAGGCAGGTCTCTGTTCACAATTTAATTAATTATTCACTTGAGAAGTACATATACACGAGGCAACGCTGCTCTTCCCTCTTGTTACATTTTTACAGGCATAAGTGAGCACATATCAGGTACCTTAAAATAGGCTTTATAGCATCTATATGAGGGAAATTTGAGCCTCAGAAGAAGTCTTGAAGCTCTGGAGACTTTGGTTATTTGTTCTGTCTGTTACAATAATTCCTCAGCTGCAGGCAGCCTCACACATCTTACACCCTATTTCAATTTCTGGGCTGTCTCACTCCTGCTGTACCCTGAGGAGGGAACCTGACTGCCTAACCAGGGATTCTGCCATGGAGAGGCAAACTTTCTTTACAGTTATTTGTAGAAAGGGGAAAACTTTGACAAGCTGAATTCCTTGCTACGACAGAGTGATCCTAGGAATGCCTGCCTGTAGGATCCTCAGTCGAGCATCTGGATATTAATAGATAATACCTTTCTGTTTGCTTGTTTTGGAAAAGTAGGCTATTCACCAGAGTATTATTATTTTATCTCTCCAGGTAAGAAATTGATTATGTGTCCTTTCCTTCCATCACTTACAGTCCATGTTTTCGGTTCCTCTGATGATATATCTTGAATTTTCAATGCTTTTTGGATGTGTCTATATGTCTTCATTTTTTCCTCACTAGACTTTCAGAAACCTAACAAAGCTCCTTTTGACTAATGGTGGCTAATAAAGCTAAAGATTGACTACCAAATCAGATGGGCAATACAATTCCTGGAAAAGATAACTGCATAAAAATCCACCAAACTGGCGGGAGCTTCCCAATTTGATCAATATGGTTAAAGATATGTGCAGGCTTACAACTTTGCATTATCAGTGTAGCTAGACCAAGACCATATTTCAGGAAAAGTATATAGAAAGTTTATTAAATCTAGAATTTCATTGAAAAATTGTCTTTTCAAAAAAACATTTCACCACATAGAATCAAAAAAAAAAATTGAAGGTTCTTACAAAAGTGTGTTTTGGTGAGGGGGAATGCACTTAAAGTTCAATAGAAATAAGGTCAAAGTGTTTCAAAAAGACTTCAATTCTTGGGTATAAATTATATCATAGTTACCAGTGAACCTCAAAATGAAAAATAATTTTGAAACAGCAACGTTATATTCCAATAAATGTAGAGAAAGCTGTTAGCCTATTGAAGTGTTTTGTTTCAAATTAGAAAACACCTTTCAAGCAAATTTAATCAAAATTGATACTTTCCTTCAACAAGTTCAATTTTGTCAAAATCCTGTTTCCTGACAGCTGCAGTTATAACTTATATTTAGAAGCTTCCAAAACATTTTAATTTTGAGGTTATTATACAGATACTTCCAGTGCTAAAAGAGAATATTGTAAACACTGAAGGCTTAGAATAGCCTTTTCAAAGCAGGATCAAAAGCTTTAAAATGTTGCACATGGATATGGCTGGGGAATTATTTCAAGGAACAAAAAACATTTGGAGAATGTTTGGAAAACATTGCTTTCCATAAATCTATACAAAGAACTGAAGCCTCAAGCTTTTGCTAAGGAAAAATATCATATCACATCCTCCTGATTATTCAATTGTGAAGTATTTTGTCTGTTTACTCACACCTACCATATGAGACATGAACTCTGGGACAGAGGTGAGCAGATTTCAGTAAGGGAGGCTGGTGTCTGCTGGACACCCTTTATTTACACCAGAAGAGCTGCCAAAAGAGGAAAGAACATGAAAGATAGGGAGCAAAAGCAATTGTGATAGCAAGAAATAAATAAACAAGGGCTTCTTTATCTCTCTCCTTCATTTTACTTTATTTTTTAATGTAGAAGACACTTAGCCTATTTTTAAAGGCATTTCATGCCACCCTTCCTCGGAGTAGTAGAACACATATTCAATGCCCACCATTGCTAAGGCAGAGTTCATTTCACTAAAGGTATCCAGAAAGCTAATTAACTCCTGAGAACTTGCTCTAATTTTAAGGTTATGCAAAAGATGTTAACTAATCACACAGCTCCCAGATATTTGTAACATGCAGTGTGACTCTGAGGTTGCATTTAAATGAGAGACAGGCATGACTACTGATGTGTTGTTTGTTAGTGCTGCACAGCAAGCAAAACGCTACATTACACAGTGCCAAATTCACAATACTTCATCGGTTATGCTTCAGAGATAACAGAAAGCATACAACACTTAATCAGTGTTCAGTGTTCCACAGGCTATATTAAATAATAATAATAATAATAAACTGAGAAGTACTCCAGGAAAAAATAGACTACAAAATTAATTACAAATTGCAAATATGGTGCAATGCAAATGAATGCAAACAAGAAAAGCAAAATGTTTATTTTTTTACCAAAAACTGACCCAGTTTGGAAAACTCAGGCTTCCTGATAAATTAAAAGTCACAGGTCAGGCCTTATACTATCTATATTGGCCAAAAATTACACAAATTTCAGGCTGTTGAAGTATGAAACATAGAATGCAGAACATATTCTCAATTTAGAATTGCTACCTTTTAATATATACTGAAACCAAAAGTACTGCAGACAAGTATCAGACTTTCTGCCTATTTTCAGAAGTGGGTAGACAAAGAAAATAGAATCTGAAAATAATACTGTAGACTTCTTTGGAAACAATGCTATTGAGTGTGTTTTTTTCCCCTGTGAACAGCTGTAAATACAATCAGCTAGTTATTTTATAACGAAACTTCACTTTCAAAAGTTGTAATTTAATGTAATCAACCAATCGCAAACATGAAACTATATGTAATATATATTTTTATGTTTATTTTATATATATGTACATTTATATCTATAATATATATAAAGACAATAACAAAAAATTAGAAAATATTGTACATCTCCTGCAAGAGTTAACATATATGCCTTGTCATTCATAATTTGCACAAAAATTACAATAGATAAGAGTGATGGATAACTGTTATCTCTAAACATCTGACGTGAATTATTTAATTAATTGTTCCCATTTTATGCTACAACACTAAGCATATTGAAGTAGGCCCATACATATTTCAATAGGTGCATGTTTTAAATTTAGGGCTATGTCTTCATCAGACTAAATTAGAGACTAGATAATTAATATTTAACTTCTATTAAAGCATCTTAAAATGTATGGTCTTAACCACCACCTTTCATTTAAGACAGCCACATGAACATCTATTTGTAAATTTCCTCTTAATTTTCAAGCAAATGAAACACGAATACAACTTCAGAGGGCACATAAACAGCAAAAATCAAAAGAATCTAGGGTTTAGCAACCTAGAGAAAGCGTGTTGCAGAATTTATATCCTTCTGATCAGAGAGTTGAGGGGAAAAAGAGGGAACCTCAGATGAACTAGAAAGAATATACAGAGGTTTATATAGAGGGCACATCTAAAAACTGATGTGGATTTCCGGTTTAAGCCTAGTGGAAAGAGAGGGGAAAAAAGGCAAAAACATTCCTTGAAGCTGTGGTATTTGCCATAGAAATTGAATCTTGCTTTGAAGCAAGAAGCAGCTGTTACTGAGAAATATGGAAATAATTTACCATAAGAGGCAAAGATGTGAAGAAAATAGATTCTAATCTGGTTCATAACATTATTGAATTATTATTTTAAAAGTCAGAAAAACAAAATAAATGAGCAAAACTGCAAGCTATCTGAGATAAATGCTGACACTATGGGAAAAAAGCATTAGAAGATCACTTAGTTAAGTAGAAAGTCAAGTGCAGAGTCTCAGGTGTTCAATGAAATCTGCCTTCCAGCTCAGAGAGAGTCTGGTTTAAAGCAGAGAAAAGAAAGTCACAGACATGAAGAATGAAAAAGCTGTTTACGCTCAAATATAAAACTACATATCAGAAATGCTGAAGAGCCTAAAAAGTCTCGGACCAAAACCAGAATCCCGTAATTAGCTATTCCTATTTAGGAATTGTGTCTATTTAACCCAGATTTCTAATCTGCCTTTGAAAAGGGAACTGGAGAAGCCTAGGTAGCCAAAATAAAAAGCATGAGCTAATCAGTGGCTTATATTTCATTATGGACAAGTATATCCCATCCCAGGAAAAATATTTTAACTTTCAGTGTCTTAGACACTAGACCAAAAAAAAGAAAAAAAAGATATCCAGAGAAATAAAACCTTACTCAATGGCAATATTTTTGCCAGCACTAGGACTCAGTTGGAAAAAGTCATTTGGGGGAATAATTAACTTTAAGCCCGCCTCTCCCCAAAACAGAGATTTTCAGTATGTTATTTAAAGTCTACAGGCCAAATTGTCTGTCAATTAACTCTGACTTCAGAGAATCAGCAAAAATGCAGCTGTAGAGCTATGCTAGGATGAAAATGTCTTTCCTACTATGTAGTTTTGAAACAGCCTAGCCTTTCAAGGTCCCATTCTTGAGAAAAGGCAATGATTAACTGTATTTCCGCTACTAACTGGTCTACTCTACTTTGATGCTTAAGTAATCGCTAAAACTAACTTACATTGCTGAGATTTAGCTACAGTTAAATAATTACATGAATAAGGACCTATACATGCATATAATAGATTTTTACACATTTTTATTCTAATGACTTCAGAATCCATTTTCTTTTATGAAAAGAAGCAGCCTTTCAGTTCAAAAAAAAAAAAATACTAAACAAACTAAAACAGGAATATTTGCTTAATATTTCTAAGTTACCCTGTAATTTTTGCTTCCACACAACTTTTTTCTGACCATTTTCAGAAATCTAATCTAGGTCATCACATCCTGTCTGAGCCTTCTTGTATCACACATAATTTGCCTGAAAACCTTTGGTTTATGATGTCTTCAGTTCCAGATTATACCCTTTTATTTGTGTGCTTCTTTTGATATTTTATCTCAGCTCTCTATATATTAAAACAACAGCCCATGCACACATGAATTTGAACGTAATATTAAAATGAGTACAGAAGATGTAGTAAAACCGAGCTCAAAAATGTATGTGCAAGAGATGAGACTGGAAAGGTTCAGTGGGACAATTCAGTGTGTGAAAGATGCTCAGAGTTTTGGATGACTACCTAAATTTTATTCTGGAAACATTTAAATCTCATTTTCAGAAAGAGCCGAAGCTCAGCAAGACCCCTAATGGTATTATCACTTCCTAATTCCCTCAAAAAATTTAGAGCTATTTTAAAATTAAACTGTGGTTGTCTGTGAACTGTGGCTTCAAATGTGTAATTTTCATTTGGGACATCTACAGAAATTTAATTAGATGATCACACTAGTGATCACTCAAAGGCTTAACTGGTATCCTACGAGGTAAATCTGATGTCCACTAAGAAACTCTGTTAACATAGTACTGAGAGAGGAAGCTTAAAATGGCAAAAAGCCAGAGCAACTGACTGACAAAAGGTATCCACATTTGTTAGACTCCTGAAAAGAATGGTAGGTACTAATAAGAAACATCAAGAAAAAACATATGACAAGGTTGAGTGACATTCCACATTTGGGTGGCTAAAGAACAAATCTGTAAGGAAAACAAAGTGATTGCCTCGAGTGCAAAGATCCTGTCAACACGAAAACAAGTTAAACAAACAATTTTATTCTTTTAATTCATATTGAAGACTGTGTCACTGTGATGTAACTGAACTCTTTAAAATCAAATCAATCAATCTCTGTAGCACTTTGTGGAAGAGCAAGAAGCAGAAAATAGAAACTTGACAGCCCAATGTACCTTTGCCCTGATGTTAACTTGTCAACACTTATAACTGCAGAAGGAGAAATCAGACAATAGACAATATATAAATTACTCTTAACAGCAGTGACAGCTGCTGTCCTTTTCCTCTCAATGCATGCAAAACTCACTGGCTTAGTTTCTTTATTATTATTTGGGTTTGCTATATTATTATTATTATCATGATTATTATTACCATTACTACTATAACTACCTTTTAAAAAATGTCTCCCTATCTTAATTTTTGAGAGTTGGATAAAACTGCTGTAAATTCAAAACAAAAGCAACTATTGTTTTGAATCTTTCATTCTACCACCAGCAGGTAAACAAAAATCTCATTAGTAAAATGGCTGTGAATGGAAGCAAAATCCCACTCTGTTGGGTCTCAGCTTCCCAAAACTGTGATTACAACTGCATAAAAATGACATCCAGTGCACTGAAATGACACTCAAAGCCTCCTATGAAAACTTCAGAAGAACCTCAAAAACAAAGATAAACCACTCCACTGTTCAAGGCAGGAGCAACGCTGCTTACAGCTCTGCTTCAGAAGTGATGTCCTTCCCAGGCACTGCTCATTGGGAGAGACATGAAACAAATTAAATTGTTCTTTGTCCCCTCTTCAGAGCTCATCAAATGCTGAATAACAAATGTAAAAAGTTCCCTTATTTTTATAAAACAAAATCTTTCTGTAACCCTTGATGGATTCTGCTGTGTTGAAAAGTCAGAAGTTAACCAGAAAATCCCACAAACACTGCTTGGCCCTCTAGAGTATGAATGAAGGATGAGGCTGAGAGTCTTACTGTCCCATAGGTTTTTCAGCATTGCTGGATTAGTAGGTTGAAGCCTGAAAAGCAACAAAGTTGATCAATTCCCAAAAGAGTATAGGGCCTTTGAAATCTTCCAGGACTTTACAAGTCCTCTGGGAGCTTGGTAAAACCTGAAACATCTGCTTAATTTCTCTCCCTGAAAGGCTCCAGTTGTGAGTGTGAAGATTTGGGGCACTTCAGACTGCCTTGTGGATTTGTTTTCATTTTGGTAAGTTGCTGCTGTGAGCAAAAGATTTACAGTATGGCTGGTGATATATGTAAAGGGGTCTTTTTCTGAACCTCACAAAAAAAATTATGAATTAATTATATTATAGTTTTAAAGGTGAAAAGAGCTAAGGCAATTGTAGGATAGGGAAATTAGGCACGTTAAAGAGCAATATCACTTGGAAGCAGGACCAGCATTTTACAATATCCAAACGAATTGTTGATGAGGCTGGTAAAACTGTGAAAAGGGACAAATTTGGAAGGATAATTAGAGAGGATCAAGATGAAATACTAGCTGTCAGGAAGCAGAAAGTATTTTAAACTAGTGCTAGCAGATGCCTCAAGTATTACTCTGCACAGACAAAAGGAAAATGTGTGTGGAGATAACCCAAACTTATGAGAATAAGGGATAGAGTGATAGGGAATATAAAATACACTGATTATTGACACAGTTCTTTTCTTCTCTCTTTTGCAGAGACAGAAATGAAAGCTGTATGAGTAGAATGTTATGTAATTACCCAAACATACCTGAATTCCTGATCTAGGAAATGTACTGAATGTCTAATCTAGGAATTGTCATCTGGTTTTCAGTAGCAGGACAATGTATTTCATTAGTGGCTGTTAGTTTCTTAGTGACTGCTTCCCCCTCTGCATCCTGTACCTTTCAATTAAATCACAGGTGGTGTTAAGAAAATGGAGGTAAAATGGAACAGCAGTCATTCAGTGTCTAGAAATAGTATACTTGCCTTTATCTACACACACTGAATGGGCAAAAATATATGATGAAGGCTCTTGCATACGCATCATATTGTTCTCATAGCATGGGACAAACAGATGGCAGCATGACCTGTTGCATAGCAGAGATGATCTATAGCCAAACCAGGTGGACCTGAGGTCACACACATCAGACAGCTTTGCTGTCTGGAACTACCACTATTTCAGTCTCCTACTCCAACTCACAATTTTCTGTAATGCACATGTAATGCTTTTGTCTCTTTCATTCTTTCAGAGTAAGAGGTTATCTGAAAGAATATTTGGAGGAAAATAGCAAACAGGATCATCCGCATTCTGAATGGTCACAATATTCTGAAGGGTAATATTGGTGAATTCCCTTTTTTGCTTACTTTCAAACAATAGGAAGCAATTCAGTAGGAAATACTTGACAGAACAATGAAGAAAACAAATACACAAAAATTCTTGATATAGGATCAGGCAAATGAAAAGATGCAAATTTATGTGATTCATTTTCCAGGGCAAAACATTTCTGTATGGTATCTAGTATAATTAAGACTGTGAAAACTTGAAGATCTTTTATATACTTTATACACTTTATACATTTTCGGCTAATCAGAACTGTTTCTTTATTGGCTATTTTATGTGAGTGCTGAATAGTAGTTTCTTTTTGTAGCTTTTTTTCTCATTTCTGTAAATGAAGACTGAAGTCTTCATTTACACTGCACAAATTATCCTTAGCAGCAGGTAGGAAGCAATCAGCAAGGTGTAGCTGGCAATAGGTCTATTTTCATTACAAGATGGAGAGAGCCAGGGGACATGACATTTGTCCAACATAGTCAGGGAGGACTCTATTAGGAAAATCAGCTCTGGAGAATTGTAGTCTTGCTGAGAAGAAATTGAAAGGGAGAATCTGGGAAAGAGTATGGTTGTTTTGTTTGGCTTTTTCTTACTTTTTCTCATTAACATAAGAAAAAGACAGAAGTAAGAAATAATTCAAATCCTTTAAAAACTTCCTACAGTGCCATAAAACGCAGATAATACTCCTGCTCTTGAGTACACTGAGCATGTCAGAGTGTGTCTGTGAAATGATTTCACAGTGACTCATTAGTGGAACTGTTAGCAACAAATTTGGAGGAGGAGAGCCTGAGGATTTTGGAGATAAAAGAGAGTCATAGCTAATGCATTTATATCACACTGGATAAATTTTTCAAACAATAGTAGAATAAAACAGAGGTTGGAGAGAAATGGGCAAAATCATAATGACTTAACTTTACATACCTAACTGAGATACACAGATTGAGAAACCAAATGTCCCAGTGTCCCTTGAAGGTGATTTCAGTCCCCCAAAGTTCTTAATTATCCTTTGAAGGTGACTATTTTCTCTTGAACTACAGTGGCAGGAATTTTCCCCATTATATGTTATTATTTCTGGTTCAGTTCTCCTTTGAGTAATCTCTGTTGCCTGCCTTCAGTAAGCAGGAATGCTGTATGCTTTTAAGTATTTACTGAATGTTTTACAAGGAAATATTTTTTCTAGAACTGTAAATACAAAGAACTCCTCTAAGCAAATAAATGCCCAGCAGGCTGTATTTTCTTTCCTTTTTAAATAATACATTTGCTTGCTACTGGCCTTGGAAATGAACTTCCTCTTTAACCAAAACATAGGAATAAGTGTATCTTGTTAAGTTCCAGGATAGTATTTTTTTTCCATACATAGTCAAGGAAATTCCTAATATAGTGAAAACTGTAAATTCAGCCTTGAATAAAGAGTACAGTCTTTAGCTAAAATATTAAATATAGAGGCATCTTGATAAATTCTTACATAAGTATACCTTAAATGTAATCTTCTTAAGAAAATTAATATTTACATTTGTTTCCCTGAATAAAATCCCTAGAATAAAGATGAAATTATGTCTTTGTCAGAGATGGTGAATTGAAATATCACACTGCTTGCTCCAGACATCTGTAGCACAGCAGGACACTGAACCCTTCTGGTCTGAGTCCTAGGTTAGCGCCTGAACCACAGGAGAAACCCACCTCCAACTTCAGGGGATTATACCTGTAAATGAAAATGGAAAGGAAAACATACTAATCCTCATCTCTTCACTCATCTTTCACCTCTCAGAACCTGAGGAAAAGGTCACTGTCAAGCTTTCTAAACGAATTTGTCTCTAGTGACTTTTTTGTGGGATATAGAATCCGAGGTCTTTCCCAAGTACCTAACAGTTAACTGAGGCATATGAAGCAAATTAACATTGGATGGGGAAGTTAAGTTGGAGCAAAAGAATTTTTCTAAGGATTTAAATCTAATTTTAAAGTCTAAAGACAGGGAAATGTAATGGCTAGATCTTAAACAAATGCATCAAATATTAACATCACTTCAGAAAACTCAAATGGAGTACTTCTCCCCACAGAAGACACAGTATACCTGTGTTCCATAGAGTAAGAGGCATGGAGAATGTTGTAAAGTTGGGTGGGGGGCAGGGGAAAGAAAATAGAAGAATAGAGCCAATGTATTCATGGAAAATCTCCAATCCTGAAGTGTTGTCCTGAAATGATGGTTCACTTCTGATTTTAGAAAACTATTCTCAGATCAAAATTTTTTGTTTTGTATTGGATAGCACACCTTGTAGAGGGTGAATGCTATTTAAGCTCTTTCAAATGCCCTCTAACACCAACTGCACATTGCAAAAATTCATGCTCTTCAGTACTGGACAATTAAATCTCAAAAAATTAAGCAGGCCTCAGTCTCACTTGTCTTCATGTGACTTCTGAATAACTGAGAGAACTCAAGTTCTAGTTTCACTTTTTTTTAGTTGCTCATTTAACCATCTATTTTCCTCTAATTTTCCTGCATCACAATTATTCTCACTGCCTAAGGCTTTGCATGGTATTCTTCAGAACAACCAGGTATCACTCACCTCACTTTGCAAAGAAGATTAAACAAGGATGGTGTACTATTGACCCTTGATCCTCAGTCTGCTCATATCTCCAAACTACACTCTCTCTTTATGGCTTTATAGAGACACTTTATAAGCACAAAATTTTGCTATAAACGTACATCAAAACATTTCTTCACATGTTCCCATAAAAACAGTTAATATTTCACAAGCTACATTTGTCAAATCTAGAAATCTCAATCAAAGTCCTTGAAAATAAAGATATTAAGCATGGTTATTTTGAAATTAGGTGGCTTTCAAAATTGCTGCAGTCATAGACAAAGACTGTGTCCGAAAACTTCAGCAGCTTCATTCATTGAAGAATGTTTGCTCTGATCTGGAATCTCCAGCCAAACCTCAAATACTCATTAATCCAGGGTATGTGTTCTCTTCTGTGCTCTCTTTGTCACACTAAACAAGGAACATGTAAGAAAACAGTGTAAACAAAAAAACATTTTAAGCAGAACACTGAACTTTCCAGTTAATTATTTTCTTGTAGCACTGTATTAACTTAATTCTATGAAATAAACTAATTGCAGAAAATATAGCTACAGCTAAACCTCTTAACTTGAATTTCTATTTAATTTCCAGGAGAAAAGGATTTTTTTCTTATTCCTTGTCAACTGACTCAGGTTAAAAGCTTCTTTATATACTTGAGTTGGTTCAGCAAATTTAACTTTTTGCTTTCATATTTGTTGTGACGTACATCTCTGCTGCACTACAATGTGCCCTTCATTGTGCCAGTTTATATATCATCCATACACGAAAGGCAGTGAAATTCTATCAGCAAGTATTTTCTGAAAGCAAGCAGTGTTGGAACAAAACCAAAGCAGCAAACACCCATCCTACTCCTCTCCAGCTTTCTAAAACTTTCTCAAGTTCTGAGATATGGGAGAGAAATGCAATTAAAACAATTCTCTAAGTGCTTTATTTGCCACCTGCCATTCATTGAATACCTGCTGATATAAAGTGAGGTTTTTTACTTGCAGATTTATCCTGATAGACTGGAATTAGGAAAGTTCACGAGTGCTCCAGGAGCCACATAAGGATAAATATAGATTCAATCAAATCAACTTTGGCAATAAAGATGTAAGAAGTGAATTACTTTCAGCTTGCCCCAAGTTGTTTAACAGAACCAGGACAGTTTATGATAGCAGTTTGTTTAAAAAATGTAGGAAACTTTGTACTTTTCAATTCTTCTTTTACTCTGTTAGCTATACATTTCACAAGCTGTTATTATATTTTCAAAAGATATTTTATCCAAAACTTATCATATGTTCAGCGGTGCTTCTGTAATGTTATTTTAACTAAACCTTTTAACTGTCACTTTTTATGCTATAATATACTTGTGACAAAACGGTACATTAACTGTTCCTATCCTTACACAAACACACTCACTGGTCAGTTTCAGTGAAGGTGTGTGTCTCTATTAGTGTTTTATATTAGAACTTCCCTGCACTTCTGAGGTGAATGTCCCAGCTGTTCCTCTTTACATTGCTGTGAGATCTGCTTGTGAAGAATCCGTTGGTGCAATAGTAAGGTGATATGAATGCACAAACCCAAGGTAGTTGGGAATGCAAGATTTGAACAATGAGCCCAGCTTTAATTTTTAGTACCAGTAATTAAATTTTGCATCAATATTTTCTTTCTTTTTACATACATCTTTTTCCTTCTTGATGTTTGCCACTTAATGTAAATGTAGAGAAAAAAAAATGTACTCAGAGTGTATTTGTCTTTTAATCAGAGAGATTTTATAACTAATTATTACACTGTTTACTAAAATGCACCTCATCCTACTGATTAAAGATGTTGGAAGATATCCTATTACCTGCAGCATATCTGTATGTCATAAATCCATACGATCAGATAAGGTAGATCAGCAATGCTCTGCTAATGCTGACGTTTTTGTATAACTAACAGAGACTATTCATCTGACCTTATATGTTCAATCATGAAATTGATTCAAATTCAGAAGTCAAATACATAATATAAGTTTGAAAATGTAATGTAGTTAGTCACGGCCTCAAATCTTAGCTATATCAAAAACTAAAAAGGCAATTCAATTTCAGTAGCCAGTTTTCATTGCTATTAGAACTGGCTTCTTGCAGATTTGTGAGAGAAAGGCTAAAAGTACAGACATTATCTGTACCACAGGTGCATGAAGCAGAAGGTTTGTGTGTACACTTATGGAACCATAATGTCCTCTTGGTATACACAGGCCTCCACTGTCTTTTGAGGATATTAAACATAGGCATCATGTGTAGACAGTCATACTGACTCCGATTTTATTTTGGAGTTCACCTGAATACTTTCCAATTTTAAACAACAAAGACCTGAGGCTGAAAATAGTGACAACGGGTTCTTAGCACCATTGACAAACTGGGATAGTTTGTAAAAAAAGTCAGAATTACCCAGGTGAAGTTTATAAAGGGGTTTATTTTATATTAGTGTCCTTATGAACCAATTTACTCAGATTATAATGTCAGCATTTACAACACAAATAAAAATAGAGCTTTATACTACAACAATGGGCGGAGTTTCATTTTAGTAAATCAGGGAGTGTTGCTGTTGGGCACACAATCACACACACAGACACACTAGTGAAAAAGCATGAACTATTTATGACAACATTTGACTTCATTTTTATAGTATTTCTACAGACCAGGGATTGGAGGAGAAGGTTGACACCTCTCCCATCCCATTGGTCAAGACAACTGTCCATCAGCTGTCCATTCCTCCAAGAGTAAGAATGCAAACTATTTAGTCTTAACAAAAACACTGCGTCTATTTATAACACCCGTGTGTGAGAAAGCTAAGAACTATGAAAAAACATCCAAAGCTGTGAGACACACCAGAAGGCTGAAAAATGAGGGCAACAAGGGAGGAGAGGCATTTTTATTTCAGTAAGTTATTCTGAAAACAAGGTCACTATAAAATCACTCTTTGAACAGACAGATGGAAGGGAAATCTAAAGTGACCCTTTAAGGATTTTAACTGGCATGTGGTAAAGACATGGGTTCTCAAGTACAGTAATTTTGAGTGAAACTGAAGAGTTGTAATTTCTCTAGTTAAATGCTTCAGGTTTGCAATTGGCTGTAGATTCTTAATCTTCCATAATGGATGTCAAACAACTAAAATAAAGATAGGGTTATTGTTAATCCACTAATATGATGCTAATTGCTTTTACATGGATCATGTCAAGGATATGAAATTTAAAAAAAAAAGAAAAGAAAAATAATTAATGCTAGAAGTTTCTTTTAAATGAAAAAAACCCCCACCAAACCTATGTAAAAAGTTGGTGTTTTTTTCCGTCTAATGAAATGAGCTCTTTACATATAAATTATATTGTAATAACAGAGCTCCCTGGTGGAAAAGAGTTCCTTCTCCTGCTGGCAAAAATTAAGATAATCACAGATGGCTAATGATCAAAAATACTGACTGACAGCTCTGAAGTACAAGGCATAGATAATATTCTCAGAGCTACAGTGTATTTATACTCAGAACTGGCTTTAGGCACTCACAAAATGTGCATTCGTGATGTCCTATTGTCCTGTCTTTTAGCCAGCAATTCCTGTTGCCAAGGTTTTCCTTAAGACTAAACTGATCTCCATGATTTTTTCACCAAAATGCTTGTGTTTCAACACACCAGTTGTTTGAAACAATCTATAACTAGCTGGATTTTCTTAAACATGTAGACTATTATTTTTAGCAAATTTATATTTTAAATGTACATTTTGAGTTCTTAAAAAAACTGTATTATACTTCAGGGTTTATACACTGCAGAAGTCAGAGAGGGCAAAGAAACAGTACTGAAACTCATCAGTTTCTTTTATCTGAATGATAGTGTACAAAGTGCCTGATTTCTTTGGTAGTGTTCAAAAACCTATAAGGAGTTTGGTCTTGCTCCCACTTACGTTAGATTAATTGTTAACCTAATTCAGCCAAGAGGTAATTCTAGTTTTCTTAAATGTTTCTCATTTATCAATTTATGGCTCCTGTAAGAACTTTGCTAAACATTTTGTGGAGTAGAAACCTATCCTTAATTTCAAAGCACTGACTGTGTTTTAGGCTTGTGATTGTTATAACCCCTCAGTTATACACACCCAACATGTAACATCAAATGTTTTCTAATAAAATGTCTGATTTATTGAAACATAATTCCTAGCTCCTGTAATGTAGATGAAAATCTGGAAAGGTATTCCAGACCTATTTAAAAGGTTTGCTAATAAAATTGCCAGTTTTAAGTACTCCCAAAATATTACCAGTTGTGTACTAGCAGCATTTCCCATGAAACATTGTGTAGTAATGGATAGCCGAAAAAGGTTCTACTCCTTTATCCGTTTAAGTTTCAAGTACGTATTGAAAGAAGATGGCTCAAAAAAGGGGAAAATTCATTGGACTTTGCTATTGATTTTTTTTGAACTTCGGCAACCTGGAGAGAGAGAGAGAGAGAGAGAGAGAGAGAGAGAGAGACAGATGCTACTTATGGAAAAGCTACACAAAATTGCACATCACTGGATACCAGTGAAAGCAGAAGGAAATTTTCAATATCCAAAACTGTAGGAAAACTTACAGTCAGAATTTGCACTTGCTTAGACTATGTAGTTCATCTTCACAAGCAGAATAAACAAGGCTTCATTAAGCACAGACCTCCCGGAAATACTTGCTTAATAAACCTTCTGATTTTCAATGAAGCGTGATTTTTTGACATAGACTAATGATTTTTGCGCTGACAGCAATAACCTTGCTGATATGTTGCATAGTCCCAGACTTTAATATAGTTTCACATTCTTTTCATTCAAGTGTCTGACTGGACTCCTGCTACACAAGCTAGAAGCTCTGGATGTGAGGAGCACCCATAAATCAATGCAGCTCCTGTTATGCCAGAACAGTGTAAATTTTACGATGGCAGGCATGTAGCTGGAGTAATAAGTAACACAAACCTTTCCCCATGCAGACTGTGTTTTTGTAGCTATGCTGAGCTTCATTTCAACTGAAATGATTTCAGTAAGTTATTTCATCTAAACACGTGCAATTTATAAGTAAGTCTATGACTTGCTAGCTTTCTAGCAGCAACAAATATATCAAAAAGGACTTCTTAGGGGAAAACCTGGTATAGAAGTCACATTAACAACTCAGAAGTCAGTCATAAAAAAAAAAAAAGGAGAGAGAAAGAGATTGAGAGAGATTGGGAGAATTTTTCTTTTTTTAAAATAAAAGAGATATTAAGAGCTACAGAGGCTTCACAAACCAGCACTTTTTAAGAGCATGTATTCATTCTACCTCTTTTGAAACCCAGTTACAGCTAAGTGAACTATCACAACTAAACTATTTCACTGAACTGAACAACAATAAACCAAAACGAGTAGAAGTACTAAAAGCATGCCTGAGGCAACAGAAACTTTGGTGTTAATTTCCATCTCTTTCAAGTGCATTTGATGAACGATGTGACAAAAGAATCCTAATTAAAGTTGAAATCCTGAATACTAAATAAATTAGAAGTGCCACTACATTCATCTTCTACAATGATAATGCTGCTACTTCTACTCCTTCTCTGTGCCCCTTTGCTTACATCTGCGGCAGTAACTCAGCAAAGGGCACTGCCAGCACAGATGGGGAAATGGATACTCTTCCCCAAACAGAGAGATAATAGGACAGGCTGCTTTGTTTCCCTTCACTGCCTTCAATTTACACAAAGAAAGCCTACCAGGAGCATTCAAAGTATTTTTAGGTATATATTTTTTCTCTCCAATGATTTAAAACTTGACAAGCGACACTATACTATCTGGTCTTTAGTAGCCCTAGAAAAGTTGCTGTGTTTATGGCCATTAAATTTTTATTTCTTTTATTACTGGAGAATCATTAAGTATATATATACTTGGAGTAATATATAATCCTAATGGGTTGGAAAGCAACACTGAAGGGCTGAAATTCTATGGCTTGTGTCACACAAGCCAGGCAAGACAATCATAAATGACCTTAAAATCTATGAATCTTTCAAGGAGCTGCCCCATTCAATAAGCAGACTGGAATATGAATTATGACTCCCGAGAGACATCCTTTCCCTGCTCCCCTTTTGTTCCAGGGAACAACTCTGAAATACTTCAGGAGAAGTTTATATCCCCAGTGTGCCCAAGCAGTAGGCTTGTCTTTTTCTGTTCTCCTTCCACTCCTTAGAGAAAGAAGGCTGTCAAGGGAAGAGGCCCTTCTATTCCCACTACAACTACACTAAAAACTGCCAATGGAGACAAAAGTGGTGCTTCAATCCAATCCCATTTTTACTGACTAAGGCCTGTGACAAGAGAAGACCTAAAAGGCTGTAGCCAATGAGGAGCTCAAAGGGAGCCACGTAGGACAATCTCTCAACTGTGCCAGTGACTATTAGTGCCTGCCTGTTAGAAAAAAAATGTAAAAACATAATAAACATGTAACGATGCGTCTCCAAATTTTTCTCCCAGCCCATACCAGTTTATAGCAAATTCTGATTCAGAGTTCCTACATTTGTGTTTAATGTCTCATGGTGCACTGCACAACCACAGAACACTCGGAACTTGACTGATATGGTTAAACATTTCAACACTGCAACTGAATAGGTCACACAACATCGCAGTGATATCACACTACCACCTTTTAAACAATGCAGCTTTCTTTGTATTTTCTAAATTAAAAAACAAAAACAAAAACAAAACCACTTTAATTTGAGGTTTTAAACAAGTTTTCAGATTTGTTATATGAAAACCTTTTTTTTTAGAAGAAATAGAGGAGAGAATTATCTTAATGAAAAAGATAGATTGCTTGCTTGTATCTGATAGATTTTAAGACCTGAATTTAAACCTAATCTAGCTCATGACATTCTAATGGACTACTTTTTTTTTTTTTTTTAGAAAAGTACTGTGAATGAAAATGCAGCTTGTATATAATTTCCAGAATTCTTGTCAGTATGTGAATTTAGCAACCCTAATTTTCACCTATGAATTTTGGACTGAAGTTTTAGAAAGGATATTTCTGGATCTTAACTGTAATAGTGATCATTTCAGTGATCAGAGTGGATTGTTGGGCTAATTATTCTAGAGAGGTAACTATATATAGGTTTAATAAATTGCCTAAAGAGGAGAGACATGCTGAGATACATATTGTGTGATATTATTTATGAAAGTGCCTATCTTGCACATGAACAATTGAATATTTGCAGCACCATCTCTTGAATTTTAACTTTGTATTCCGCTACTAACAGTAAAATATTTCCAGTATAACTCAAGGTAAAGAAAATTTTCAACCCATCTTTAAAAATGCACAGCATAACTAATTACTTTACTAATTCTCTCTCACACAACCATCCTGTGATACAAGTATGCAACTTAGATTTTCCTCTATGCTTAGAAACCCCAGTATGACATTTAAATATCAGACTTCCATTTTTTCCTCCATTTTTGAATGACTTCATATTTATTTCTTAGGGTGCTGGTCAAGGATAAAGAAGACAAGCAAGAGACATTTGAAAAATAAATGAACTTGAGAGCTTAGTAATTGACATATCTGCTTTGTAACAAAAAGCAAGCAGGATGGACTTCTCTAAACTAAGGCAAGAAATTAACTTGGAAATTTAACTTGCCTTTTATCATGTGCTTCGCTACAGAGTTTAACAAAGTGACTGCAAGCTTTCCTTTCTTAGGGATAGACTGGATTGTATTTGGTCTTCACCATCACTTTGACTTCATTATCACTGACCTTGATCCTTTCTGCCACTGTCTGCTGTGATCCCCAGGGATTAACTGCTCAAAGGTTATTGACTTACATACGTGTATATGAGTTGTCATCTCTGGATCCTTAATAATTGATTGTCAAAGCACTTTTACACCATGCACCTTGCTTTCTTTTGCAGAACAAGTGCCCTTTCTTAGCTCAGTGTTCAGCTACTCCTCTTTAGGGTATGTGAGTGTCAACTGGCATGATAAAGAACAAAAATACAAGCTTGTCAGTAATGACCCAGTTGGTAGCAGTCAGAACACTTGGCTAAAAAGTCAGAGAAAGCTTTTCAAATTCTTGTGCTGTTTTTTTTGTGGTGTTTTTTGGGATTTTTTTTCTCCCTGGGACTATTGAAAAATGCAGCAGAAACCATTGTCATTAAGAGAAGTCTAGATTTGACTGAGGTATTCAAAGGAAAGTATCCTCTTCAAGAACTAGAGAAGAAAAAGTTTTTCTGTTCGATATTTCCAAACATGCAAATGATCTAAAACGAGTTGTAAAACTACTAATGAGCCAAAAAAAAATTTAAAAATAAAAATTTATGTCTGGTCTGAGATTTATGTTTCCTACGAACATATAAGTTACAGGGTTGGGGTTTTTTTAAGTTTGTGTATCAAAAACTGTTGTTAATTTTGAAGGTTGGAAAGTTTTCTCAGGCTGGCAGTTTTGACAAAGTCTCAGCCCAAATTATGGTTAGGTTTGTTGGCTGGGTTTGGGAAGTTTTTTTTGGTTGGTGGTGTTTTTTGTGGTTTTTTTTTTTGGGGGG
>WBMY01010598.1:0-38950 GCA_013397315.1 Donacobius atricapilla | reverse complement strand
GGGGTATTTTTGGTTTTTGTTTTTTTTTTTTTAATTTTTAAACTGTCCTATCTTCAATGGTTTTATTGAAGGATTTTTCATGCTAGTGAAGACCAAATTAGATAAAATTAGTGACCTTGTATGTTGATTAAGCTTAGAAAACTGAACACAATAATTTGTTAAATTGCACTCACCAGAAAGGTAAGAACTGGTTTCTTAACTCAAATGTTTTTTTTCAAGAGGCTTAGTCTCAGAGACATAGAGGAACAGCCTTTTGTTACCAGACGATGTTTTCTGGAGCTATAGTGTACTATTGTCACCGTAAGATAAATCTGTAATATATTGAACAGAATAAGCTCTTCCTGTTGTGTAATGTTTCCCTATCTCTCTAAAGGCTTAGAACACCTTTTATCACAACAGGGGAAAATTTGGATCTTTTATCAACTAGTTCAAAAAAGCATTCCATTTAAATAATGTGCCTGGAACTGTAGTCTGTGGAGATAATCAGTAGCTTATTAACCTTAATCATAACAACACATTATCGCTATTTGGTTTCATGTTGACTAATTTGCAGAACAATGGGGAAGAGCACACTCAGCACATAAGACTGTTCCTAGCTCTTGGCACTGCATAAATACAGTGACCCTCACTTGAAATGTCAGAGACTTAAGAAAAAGCTCTATCATATGATGAAGGAAGAGAGTCCAGGAAAAGAGGGTCACGTAATCAGTTAGTTAAAAAGTAAACACTTGTTAAACCTCTGGACAAAGTGAGACCATCATCAAACAGATACCAAGAGCACAGAAAAAAGGTCAGTTACCTTTTATCATGTTTGTGTAGCTTCAGTCAAACTAACAAGCAGCAGCATGTGCTTAGGGTCATAGTTAAACACTTTTGCCTTGATAAATGAGCATTCTAATGGACTACTCCCTTTCAAAAGCATGGCCATATTGGAACTCTGATCTACAAAAAAAAAAAGACATCAGAAAAGGAAACAATTTACCTGGGGGTAGAAATCAGTCATTTCAGTTGGTAGAAGGAAATAGTAACATGCCAAATAATAAAATTATAATAAGTCAAAACAACTAAAATGAAGCAGAGAAACCTCAAAAATAAAACAGATCACTTCAATTCTGGGGACTGAAATTGCAGGGGTTTTTTTTGTTTCTGGATTTCTCAAAATCACCAAGTACATTCTGTCTTGAACTATTTCAGTTTTAAAGGTACATTTCTTCATAATGCACACTTCTTGTGAAAATTCTAGTTCTTGATCCTGATGATTTTACTATTTCATAGGAACCACATATAAACCTACTGCTGAGGAAGAAATACAGCCATAAGCCTCACAAGAGATTTATATGTCTCCATCCTCAGAGGAGGGACACCTTCTTAGATCATGTGATATAACATGGTGTATAGACCAAGGTATATAACAGTTTCACTGAGTTCATTCAAAAAAGAACTTTTTAGAGGTATTAATTTCTTAGATACTGTAGGACTACAATATTTTCAGTGGGGAAAATATGCTAGAACTGCAATATACATCTTAATAGTATTACAACAAAACAATTTCAAGAAGTTTTAGGTTCTGTATTATGAAAATAACTTCTCTAAAATTGTTTAAAAAAAAAATAAGCAACAACACTCCAGAATTCATTAGAACCAGTTCTACTACATTAAACTAGAAGAAACATGAAAACTTGCCTTTTCACTTAGTTGTAATATGCCACTGTACCTCTTTAAAAGTATATTGCAGCTTAATAATTACTTTGTCACAGCATAGGAACAGTGTCCTTTCATGATTTGGACTTCATAGAAAAATGTGAATGTGCAAACTTCAATTGGCTAGAGCATTCACACAGAGTAAGATTCTACTACAGGCTAAACTTTTTAATGGTTATAGCTGGAATGGACCTTAAAAACCATGAACTCCAGTCTTCCTGCCATGGGCAGGAACATAATTCCACTAGGCTGAGTTGCTCAATGTCCCATGTCGCCCAGCCTTGAACACTTCCAGGGGTGGCCATCCACCACTTCTCTGGGCAGCCTGTTCTGGAACTTCACCATCCTCATAGTGAAGAGTTTCTTCCTCATGTCTAATCTAAACCTACCCTCCTTCAATTTAAAGCCAGTACCCCTTGCCCTATGAGTACCTGTAATAAGTACCTCTCCAGCTTTCTTGTAGACCGCCTTTAGGCAATGGAAGGTGCCAGACTGTTCTCTTGTCCAGACTGAACAACTCAAACTCCCTCAGCCTGTCTTCATAGGAGAGGTGCTTCAGTCCTCTCATCATCTTAGGGGCCCTCCTCTGGACTTACTTCAACAGATCTGCATAAGAAGGTTTATGTGTGGGGCACACACCTTCACAGTGCTTGGTTGTACCTGTTTCCATGATAGAGAGAATGGTAGCAATATGTTTATGCTTTGATAAGAGTTCAAAAACTGATTGCTGTAAATCACAGCAGGATATCACTATCACAGGCGGCAGTGGTGTTCCAGCCATGAATGTTAAAAGGTCATAAAACCTTTTTGTAGTAGATCAGTTTGTAAAGTTGAAAAATAATATAGACCAACTCTTCTTCAGGAGTCATACAGAAACTAGCAAGTCCTAATATATTCAAAGGTTTCTATAAAAATGACAAGAAGCACTTGTTCGTCCTTCAGAACAAATTTGTTTTAGTATCTTTCTCTATTCTTCTTATGTTCAACCAGAATAGTTGAACACATGAAAAATTTCTCAAAATATCAAATCAGTTTGAAACTCTGTAGTCCATGTTCTTATATTAGAAGAGTGGAAATTATAAGAGAGTATTTCACCAAGAATTTATTTGGCACAGTGCATAATAATTTTCTAATGGATTTTTTAACAAAGGAAACAAAATAGGATGAGACAGGTAAGCATACAGCAAAACTAAGTACAGTGACTAAGGCTGATGAGGAAGGTGGAATATGTGAATGCTTTCAACTACAAAGTTGAAATGAAGCCTCAGTCAGTCATTCTTGACCAAAATCTTAATAATGAGGTTTGGGAGAGACTGAGAATAAATTCAATGAGACTTCATTATTTTAGTGATACAGATTCACAGTGCTGCAAATGAAATTATTGCCTTTTTTTTTTCTCATAAATGGTGCTGTTAATAAAGGCTCCAAACCCCAAAATTTCTCCACATCTTCCTGCTAGCTGCACAGCTCTCTGACTAACAGAATAACTGTGCTTTTTCCAACAGGTCGTTGCCCTAGACCTCAATTTTGTTGTAAAGTATCTGATAAAGATCTGCAATGATTTGGGTTTAAATTCTGCTAGGCACTAGAGAGTAAAAAACCCCAGCAATTCACACAGACCATGGAATAGGATTGAGAGAGAAATGTCTCAATTTCCACAAAAAATTGAAGATTATCCCATATAAACAAGCTTGCAGATTCAGGATGCCTGGAAGCAAATATCTGGGTACATATACATATTTTTATCTTCAAAATATTTATATATTTAGTTTACATGGCTTATGAACAATCAAAGAGTCACATCTAAAACAGTACCATCATTTCAGAGCATGATTAAATTTACAAATTATTTTGTAAAACTGGGGCTTAAAAATTCAAGAATTTATAATTTTACTGAAAAGAAATGTGCTGGGAGGAGATTCCACTGCTATTGTGGAATTTTCAGGGCTGGTCTGCCCTGAAATAATGCAGAAGATGTATCTGATTTTTGCATTACTCTAAGTAAATATTGCCCATAAAATTCAATGACTATTGAGACTTCATCTTTGTGGCAAACAGTAAATATAAAAACTACAATTAACTTTCTGTGTGTTATTTGGTATCTTATAATAAACTATGGAAACACTTCAGTGTAAAAACAAAAGCTGATCTTTTCTCTTATCCTGCTGACTCTTAGTCCTTTATTGCTTGTTTTTCATATGTAGCTGAACAATATCAGTTCACAACATAAGATGCAACTTGTCTTCACTAAAGAAAGAGGTATTTTTATTCAGCATTAATGTTGATATTTTAAGCATCATGCACATTGCTAAGTAGTCACAAGATCAAATGCCTATGGGTTAGTGTCCATATAAAAATTAGGAGATGTTAATTTTATTACCACTCTGGCAATATATTTGAAAGCATATTAATGAGTATTAATGTCATATGCTTAGCCAAAATAATTCCTGAAGTCAGAGCAATATTTTATCTGCTTTAAAGCTTTAGTAATAAGGAGTTGAATATGTATTTTTATAAGTATTTTATATCTTGGTAACCAATAGTTGGATACAATTGAAAAATCTCTACTGTGTACACAGAAATTATGCTGCATTTTGGTAAAACAGTAAGGCTGATGACAAAAGTTACTGAATTCCAATAGAATCTATCAAAAATACCCAGACAAATACAGAAATATTATTCAGCTGAAGAATTTTCCAATTGTCAAGATAAACATTCTTGAGTTTTTATTTGGTTTATTTTGAGAAATTCCAACCAGTTTGGATAATTATTACACGGAAGTCACTATGAAACTATTTAAGTTTCCTTTAATAAAATATTACACGATTTTTTCCTTGCAATTTTTTTCAGTCCCCTAAGAGACTGAATTCATCAAGGAACTAGATGAGAAATGGAAGTTTCTGTTTTAGAAAACAGAGTGGCAGCTAGACAACAGAAAACAGATGCCAATTATTTGCCAGGGTCTGCGGTAGAACAAAACATTTCATGACATTTACTTTGCCTTAGCAAGGCTGCCGTTGATGTCAGTCAGCAGGTTCAGAAAAGTGAGTCCATATGATCTAGGATGGAACAAAAATTCTTATACTTTGGTAAAGATGACAAGATGAAAAATACATGGTACTTTTTATAGAGTCAGCTATAATTGCACAATCTGGAATAAAAGTCTCTTACACTGTTAGATCAGAGTTCCTTAATAAATTAAATGAAAACAGAATTTGCACTTCTTGGACTTAAAAGCCACAAAAGAGGATTTGTTTTGTCACACATTGAACAGGAAAGAATTCAAGCTATGCAATAGAAAACAAAATCTTTTGTCGGCACATTACCTATTTTTATTTGCCCTGAGCATGCATTTGTAAGGTGGGCTAGTCTTCATTATATGCCATCCAAGGAATACAGGAGTTACTGCCGTGCTGCTTACCTGTATCACACAAAATCATCATCATATATATTAATGATAACAAATCTGGCCAGCAATAAATAATTCAGTTAATCTTGGAGCTAGGATGACAGTCAAAATTTTAGTTTGGATCTGTAACATTTTTTTTATAGCAAACACCCCAATTAGATGCTTACACTGACAAAATATGGTACACTGGTTTGTGGTTTACCTCTTATATCAATATGAACTGTACAGATAAAATGCTGTCTGGAGATAGAAATTGTACTCCTATGAGGAAACTGTGTCTGCATCTTTCTTCCAGCCAGATCTTTCTTGCACCAAGTCTTAGATTAAAGGCCAAGAATGTCCACCCAAATGAATGCCTTGAAGAACCATGCTGGCAATGGAAGATAATGCTGCTGAATGGTTGCTTTTTGTGCAGGGCTATATATACAACACTAAAATGCATGAGAATCCACAAGGGAAAAAAAATCGCGCATTTGTTTACATCTGGTCTTTAAAATAATTACAGAACATAATACCATCATTTCGTACGGGAACATATGCTGCCTGTAATATCTGTAATATCTCATGTTCTTCCCTCACTGAAGGGCTCAGTGAAACAGTGAAGTCCTAGCATGTTCAGTGATGGGGGAGCGGTCAGATGTGACCTACCAAACAGCATCCTTCACATCAGTCCTCCTGGCCTGACTCAAGAAAGAGACGTCTGTAAAGGCCTTTCTAACCACATTGTCTGCGTCTTCAATTCAGCTTGTACTTTTGGAGTCTTTCATTATCGAGGCCCTACCACCACTCTGCCAGTGGTACCACTTACAGCCTCTCTCCGTTTGCATTTTCTTTATGTTCCTTCTTCTGAAACACTAATAACTTTAAAGTTTAAACAACATCAACCACCTCTCTAAGAGAGTATCAGATGATAAGAATAAATCACCAAGTCTCATTCAAAAAAACGGTTAGCACAAAATTCTGTCACACACATAAATAAAAAACATATAAATGCTTACTGTTTTGGTGTCTGTGCCTCTGAGAGATTAAGTGGAGATAAATGCCTGTGAGATTTTGGCATGGTTTTCTCAGGGTGAGTACATATTATGAAATAAGTCACAACACAGAGAACAGAAGAGGTGAACAATGCAGCTCCAGGATGACATCCCTGAAGCGCAGGGCACAAATTCTGTTAGTAGCTATTTCACACAGTCAGAATTTTCTGCAGTTTTAATTCAGTACTTAATTTTTTTACATGGTTACTGAAGTCTGCAAAATATATTTACTTTATGGAGTTTTTTCTCTGAAGGTACCTACTTTTCCATAAGAATAAGAAAAATCTTCACAGGTATTCTCATTAATATTTTCTGGAAATGGAATTTATAAACTCAATAATATTGACTTTCCTGGCAAAATATTCACCTCAGCATGTGAAGCATGTTGAGCTATGAATTTACTTAGAACATAACTTCTTGTTAGGAAAAAAAATGATTGCTTTTCTATTAGTCAAGAATCCCCACTATAACGAATCAACCTTCACTTGGCACATTTCTTTCAAAATTAAGCTAGGTCTAAGCAAGACTAACTCATCCTCCCCAGATGAGGTAGGGCTGAGAGGCAGCAGATGACTTAATGATGTCATGGGGAACATCCTGCTGTGGCCCAATAGTACATCCTTTACTCCTGTGAATAGTTCCACTGATTTCAGGAGGATAGTCCTGCAGGATTAAGCTACTGATTCTTAAATGTTTCAAAACAAGGCCAAAGCTCCGGTCATATTTTAAGTCTCAAAGACAGCATAATTTCTATCTAACCTAATAGATCACAACCTCCACTTGGCTCATTAGCTGAGGACCTCTGCCCTCCTTATTAGGCCCAATTTTCTCAGATGAACTGTCAGATGGAATCTGCTACAAGTGTATACAGGACAAATTCCATGTCATTAATGGAACAGGTGTTTAATGATTTTGGATGCATCAAGTTTATCCAGCCTCTTAAAAGATCCCTTCTCATATATAATAGTGGCACCAACACCAAGGATAATTTTCTGAAAAGGTTGGCACTTCCCAGTCTATCAAACCATCAGCTTTATGTGCTTGCCTGATGAATTAATTTTAAATAATAAATTTTAAAATCCAAAAGTTAAGGAACTAAACAGTGTTTAGGATTCCTGTTGCTAGCACTTATGGGGCAGTACTTCAGCCTCCTGAAATCAGTAGGATCTTTAACTATGTAAGGCCACTGAGAACTTAGGGTTCACTAACTGTAATATGAAAGCTTCACACAAGAAAGGTTATATTTACTTTAGAAGTTTCATTTCAAATGAAATTTCATAAGTCAAAAATGTGAAAACCATGCATTTGACTGATGCTACTTAAGACAGATTGGACATTGGATTTTGGCACAATTTATTTCCTGATTTTTATTCCAGCCACCTTACTTGCCATAGTGGAATACAAGTGAAGGAGTTTAGCAGAACGAGCATGTCAAGTTACATGACACCCTCCCAGAAAGGAAAAGGAAGATGAAAGAAAGGTTCCTACACCAGGATGGGAAAGACTCATTTTGAAAAAAACTTCTGCATGAAAACCTAGATAAAAAGAATAAGAGATTTTCTAAGCAAAATTAGGTCAACTGCATTTTAAATGCTAAATCTTACTCAAAGAAGAATGAAGAGTTGTCATGTTTCTGTTACAGCTACTAATCTCTAACTTTATTCAGGTTTTTGTATTAGTGTGAAGGATCTTTGCTGTCAAGAGCAAGGGGATCCATATTAGGATTCCCAGCAAACAGACCAAAAGAACAACTTTCTCTTTTTGATGGAGACTTTTTGTATTCTAATATTCTGTCAAGTTCAAATTACAGTTCATTCAGAATAATATTTAACAGGTGCTCTCTGTGCAAAGAAAATTTTGACTACGACTTGAGAAACAATCTTTTTAACAGGACACCATCCAGGTACAGATAGAAGTCCTGAAGGAAGCTATTAAGGTTGCATACCAGTGAAGAGCAATGAAGAGTACACCCATCTCCCTGCAGCTTCTTGAAAAGCATTGCTTCTTAACACAAGCTGCTAATGAACTCTTAGCCAAGTGACTTTAGCCATGAGTAATTGAGGTGTCCCAGCTGTTTTCTGATGTACCAGATTGCTTATGGGGACAGCCAGAGATGGCAAGTATTTCAGCCATCACAGCTGAAATCATTGATATTTGCTTGCCAACAACTAATGCATTGGTCCAAGAAAGCATTTTACTGGATTTCTCACAGAGGTCAGCCTCCACAGAGGCTAAATAACATTTTAGACAATCTAGGACTTTTGATACTTGCCCACAATAATGGCAAGATCTAATATGAGAGAGAGATAAAATGTCCCTGTAAACCTACGTTAAAGTATCTTAAATCTCTCTCTCTGCACCAGGCCAGATGACAGAGTAGGTGGAAGTGTAGTGGGCTTGGTGATAGATATACTCTCAGGCATCAGGTTATACCAATGAGACATCTTCTCAGACCTTACAATGAAAGAATTGGTTTAATAGTAAGACAACCATCACTTTTGCTCATAATGCCTCTCTTTGTTTAATAAACTTAACATGTCTATATGGTCCCACTGTGTAGGACTGGACAGTTTTCTTTTCTCCTCTCAAAAATGTTTATCTGGATACTTGACTTTGATTGCCTTTGATTTTCTAGTAGAGGATCCATATAAAGAAATCTTTCAGATAGCTGGAATTTGTAGATTAAATAGTTGATATAGGATCGTATAGTGTATCATCATTCTTTTTCTTTGAGCTTCCCCACATCACCCGTGGTGAAGGAACTGGAAATATTTGAGTAAACTAATTAGGAGTTAGTATTATGAAGTGTTTTAAGACCCTTTACCCAAGCAGTTCTTCATAGCTGCCACCTCCTGTTACAATTTTAGCTCATCAGGATTGGAAATCCCTTGCACCAAAAGAAATGCATCTGCAAGAGGCAGCTACCCTGTGAGGATTCCAAACCACAGAGGTGTGAGAAGGTCATGATTAATGACCTTCGCATTAAGAAGATCCGGCAAAGTGGTGGCAACTAGATGCTACATATTCCCACACATCAGCTCCTCTGACTAATTTAATAGAAACTGTGAGACTGTATATCTAAATTTTCAGTGTGGAAAAATATTGCCCTAGGCTGACCCCTAGGTCATCTGACTTTGGCAAGGTCTGGGCACTGCAAGACACTTTTGTGGGAAGCAGCCCCAAAGCTGAGCTGACAACGAAGCAGAAGCTGTCAGTTCCCATATGGATTTTGGGTGTTATTTCTCTCCTGAAAGGTAACATACTGCCTCAAAGAAACTCCCACAAAGTTCTGAATGCAGATACTGGCCTTTTTACGAAGCCTAAACCCTTGTTACACTGGCATACTGAATTGTCTGATAGCAGTTGTTTCTTCCCTGCAAATCAAGAAATTGCCTCTCTGAAAGGCAGTAGTTTCCAGCCTTCTTCACCCTACCATGAAGGCAGCACTAAAGTCACAGGGCAACCTGTGATAGGCAGAGGACCACCTTCTGTATGAACTCAGTGGAAGCAGAGATCTTTCCTGTTTAAAAACGGTGCTTGCCTCCTCACAGAGCAAAGGGCTGCTTTGATACCATTCTCTTACATTGTCATTACTGTTGGGGTTTTTTTTCCTTGCTTATAGAGGAACAGGAGACAGGTTTCTTGTGCTGATACTAATTACATCAGTATGAAAAAGGTTCCTACTCACAGCAGAGTACTTTTGAATATGGAAAAAATAAAATATATTTTTGTTGAATACAGATGGTCAGTCATGTTGTCCCTTTTCACCCTGATCACTAACACCCTTGCCCAAAGAAGAATATTCTTAGCCCATTTTTCCTACTGATCATAGCCATTCTCACTGAAATTTGCCTTTAGAGAGCTAAGGATTCTGTTCTTTCTTTTCTCATTTTTCCAGATCTCAAACCTAAACCTTGTTTCACCAAATGTGTTGGGCTATGGTTTGGCAGCTGCAATATTTTTGATTTCAGGATTCTCAGTAAAATAAAGAAATTTTATATTTCATACTTACCTTTCTCAATCAAAATTTTTCCTTCCTTTCTTAAACAAGAAGACATTTGTCCTGAATTGTTCTTTGTCAGATGAAATATCAGTGATTATAATTGTAGGCTAAACACAAGTTTTCACTCACTGTCTTGTGAATTAGAGTAGAAAAGCAATGCCTCATATATTTGTCAAGGTGCTTGATGTCTGCTTGACCTCTGGAAATATGCAACTTTTTCCAAAATATCTCTTAAGAAGAAGTCAGCATCATCTCTCTGACATCTATCATGAGCAGTAAGTTCTATGTGAAGGAGGAGAAAAAAGAAGCCTTAATTGAAAGGAATAACTGAACAATTCCATTTGTAACTTCCCCAGCATTACTATTAGTGTTTGCCAGTCTGGGGGCTGAAGGGAATGAAGCAGTTGCATCCTCATCCCTTCTAGTATGGCACTGAACAGATTTTTCTTTTAGCTATGGCACTGATATTAGAAACAAGTTGAGAGATCCCTTTTGTCATATCCCCTTGATGCCAGTGTTTTATTTATAGTTGTCTTCTATGCCAGTGTTTTATTTATGGTATTAAATATATAAAGAGATTATAATGCAGCAAAAAAGGCTGTTATGGAAAAACAGATGCTGTTTTGTCCAAGAGCCATGCTTATGAACAAGGCCACCTGGTTTTACACACACAGACTTTGAACCACATACAGAACAGAGATCTTTTCTTTTTCATTATTCAATCAGCTATTTTATCTGTGTCCTACAATGGTGCATAAAATACAGGATGCTTCTTCCTAAGAATTAACATGAATCAAATCTTATCTTTTAGGAGAGAAGAGTGTTCTGAGTTTTGTTTTGAAATCAGGCCTGTGAATATTTTTGCTGCCTGGGAGTACATTAGTATCAAACAAAGCATTTATCCCACAGGTTATTATGTAACCATTGTAAATAATATATAAATACTTCAACTTTATCTCAGCTTAGCACTACTTTTAGTACTGAACTCATTTTATTAGCGCTTTTTATTGGAATTGTTAGTAAAGCAATCCCTATCTTCTCTTCAAGGTAGTCAGCCCCTCCTAGTGGCTACTCCTGACCTGCAGCAAAACGCTCGCGTTTTCCTGCCATTTGTCCTTGGTCTTTGCTGAGCAGAGCAGCGAAGGTGGAGCTGTGAATTGCTTTTCCTCCTTAAAATATAGAAGAGAACAGGGAAATCTTTTGTCATTTAAAGTTATTGATGGAAAAAATAAACTGACACAAATGTTTGCGTTATTCCTTACATTAAATCTTGTCCTACTTTTCATAGCCTGAATAGTATGAGTCATACAAATGTGAGCCGCAAGAGTCTATATTGCTCAATTACTCATATTCCTCCCTCTGCTACATCAATACTTTTTGAAGTGTTTTGTAAAGCTGAGCAGTAAAAGCCAAACTGTTCCATAGACCAAAGGCTGAAAGCCTAAAAAAATGCTAGTGGTAATATCCTTCCTTTTTAGATCTTTCCTTCCCTTTATTTCAGCAATGCTGCTCACACAAGTAGTTATGCATGTTTGTATGCTTGCTGGAAAGGATCTCTGTCACTCAGCCAGGAACACATTTCTGACAATCTGACTGGTTTTCCTTCCTCAGTTTTACTGCCTAGCTGGTTATTTCTGCCATGATGTTGCACCTGTTGAAACTGCCCAGGGATACTTTTGAACAGCACTCCATGTTGTCACTAGAGCTGTGACTTCCCCTTTCTTACATATGAACATTATCAAAGAACAGAAAAAAAAGCAGTCTTTCTCTCTCTCTCCCCTCCTCTCTCCACTTGGATCTTCATTACAGACTTGGGGAATGTAAAAAAAGTTTAACTTCTGAATGTAAGTTATCAGTGCAATAGGAAAACAGCTCATACAGAAATACCTACATATTGAATTTATTACATAGGACCCCATGCAAAACTTAGTTATCCCTTGATATGTAAATTTTCTTTCTGAAAAACAGTTTAAAAGCATTTGAGGAAAAGAACATAGGAATTTTCAGTAAAATCCACTGGCCGCAATCTATCAGCATCATGTCAGGGTGTTATCCACCCAGTTTTCAGCAAAGGGTGGAACATCTACAGCCTCTGCTTGAGTTACTGCAGGTCGTCAGCAATTTCCAGATTTTAGGACTTTATATTAAGGCAGTACTCCCAGTCAACCAGTAAAGCTGTGTTTCTGGTGGCCATCTAAAAGTACCAGCAAAAGTCCCAATTTTCAGAAGTAGGTATTTATTGCTTTGTGAGAATAAGGCACCATGCCAGGCACCTACAGAGAGAGCCAACCCAAATCAATAGCTGGGATCTTAGCAGGAGGTTAAGAACCCATGCACAGCACAGCAAGCAGACAAGACAAGCTTCATTTCTGATATAAATACACAATGCACTGAAGAAAGCCTACAGGCATTGAATCTTTTAGGATCAGTATAATTAGCTTACTCAACTACTTTGATATTGAAAGATACAGCCTTATGTGCCAAAGCACATAAGCAACAACTAGCAAGAAAATTTCTGTCTCTAGCCTGGGAGGGAGAAAATTTTAGGTACTGTATTTAATATCAATAAAAGAACATAGTAAAGGCTTTTTGAACACTCTACTTATGATTTTAGGGGAAAAAAATGGGGAATATCTTGTGGCATGAGGCAGGTTTCTATAGGTCTTAAGTCCATGTAGATTCACGTTTTTCTCCACAACAATCTGGATGTTTACATGGACTGGGGTTTTATTGTTAAACAAATTTCCAAGACTGGTATTTAATTTGTGTTGTACATATGAAACTCATCTGACCAATAAATCTTTCTGTAGTTGACTGCCAAAGATGGCTTCAAGCCAACGCTGAAGAACCTTCACCTGAAAGCAACCCCATCAGGTTTCTGTAGTGGCTTACTTTTGATTGAAGATTTATTATTAGTTACTATATTGGTGCTTTAATTTAAACTGAGTTCGGGAACTTACTACACTAGATGTTACCTATAAAAACACCAAGGAACAATCATTAAAAATATTAGTTTGTAACTCATATAGGCAAGAGAGATTCAAATAAAATACCTTCCACTTCCTGTCAGAAACAGATTCAGAAAAAAGCTGAATGAAAATCTTTATTTATTCTTTTCCATCTTTTGCAGATTATTGACTCTGTTCTAGAGATACTTGAGACAAGGACAACTTGCATTATTCAATATTTTAAGATTATAAAATATGAAAGAAGATTATTCAGTGTTTTAAAAAGCATGTCCCATATTTGAATGAAAATATGAAATTTTGTAGTTCCCCACAACATTGACAACCTGCCTGAATTTTGACTCAGGATTATCAAATCAAGCAACACTAGTGTCATTGAGGAAAAATAATTGAACATATTTAGGCTTTATGAAAATACAGAAAGTATTAAGACCATGCATATGGTAATTCTAGACACTGGATGCATAGACTATTAGCTTCTCAAGCTACTGAAAATAATTTTTAATTCCAGTGTGGGTTCTGAAGCCAGATTTTGGTCCCATTCTGCCTGGATTGCTCACCTTTTATTTGCTGGCAAAATAAAATAAAGTAATTTTTTAAAATTCTAATAAAGACCAAACTAAAAAGAAAATATTTCTATAGCTGTCAGGAAAGCCTGTAATATATTCTACTCTATCCTGGAATCAGAATAATTTCTAATCCAGCAAAACTACAACTGACTCAGAACCTAAAGTTACCCAAATTCAATAGAAATTCTTTCAGTGAGTCTAATGGGCTTTGGGTCACGGCCTTGTGCATTACACTAATTTATACAGAAAAAAATCTATTTCCTTTTACTTTCAATTAATCAGGGAACTGGATATGACCTATTGGTGGAATGGTAAATAATAGAGAGAACAGGTCAGTTGCACAGAGTGACTTGGATCACTTGCAGAGGTCAGTTCAGATCTAAATATGGGTTTTATTGCAGCCAAGTGTAAGGACTTCTTTCTAGAAACAAGGACTATTTGTAAAATGAGAAAAGGTATTGTAAAGAGCAATGATTCTGTCTCCAGATTGATAACAAATGACTATAATGGTAGATGAGCAATTGAACCTGATTTCCTTCAGTGAGCTAACATGATCCTAATTGATTTGCAAGCAAGGGAACACCATAAAAGTGGTAAGGCAGCATTAATGGCAGCATTACTGGAATCCTGTGTCCAGAACTAATATGTGTAATTCTAAAAGTATACCAAGGAATTGGAAAGAGTTCTGGAAAGATGTAATGATGCAATCTTCAAAATATGCCTCACTATGTGAAAGACAGGAAAAACACAGCCTATTAGGTTGATTTCACAAATGACCTGGACATAATATGTTCATTATATATAAAATAGTATTTCTGATAATCAATGAGATTTTTATCTGATAGGAAAAGCTATAACATGATCAAAAGTGAATCCAAACAAAATTTAACTAGAAAAAAGGGAGGATTTGAAACACTGAGGAGAACTAAGTTTTGGGAGAAAGATATTACTATTACCCAGAATGGTATCATTCATGTGAAATTATTTTTATCATCCTCTTTTACCTCAAAAGAACTGTGGTAGATTTAATAAGTTAATAGATTACATTCTTTGATTTGTAGTATGTTTGCCTTGATATGTGAGCCAGAGATACAAAGAAGCAAGTTGTGCTATGAGCTGAGAGGGAATTAATGGTTTTGAAGCTAGTGCATATGGGGTCCTATATGCAGTGGTGATTTCCCTGGAGGAGTTCAGCCATAGATAACCTGGTACATTGGCAGTAGCTCCATCTAGCAATGAGGAGCTGATTTGACCTGAGTCTTTTCAGGACATTTGTTTGAGTATCTCCATGTTTAGCAGAGATTGTTGTGTACTTTACTTCAGTGGAGTGGTTGAAGTACAAATATTGGGTTATTCTGTTGGTCATTAAATGATTAAGCCTCTGGAAGTAGGCTATGGTTAATAAGGGTAGGTCCCTCTACACATCAATGGGTATTGTACATGTTTTGAATGTGTTACCTGGGGTAATGTAGTGGGGATAGATTTGTTAAGGCTGAAGACGATTATAGATGGCTATGTTTTCTCACTTAAAAGTCTATGACTTTACAACATGGGGAAAAATGAATACGTGATAGTTTGCTGAACCATATGCAAGATTTTTTCCAGGTTGAGTTTTGTAGGTGGCTTATCTGCCTGTGATCATATTGTTAATTATGTCATTAGGTCTGGAATTCACCATGGATATTACAATACCATATGTGGGAACACACAATATCCATGTGGAGCTTTGTATATGTAATGTCACTAATGAATGCCAGGCCTTATTCTCCAGTTGTAGATGCATCCCACCCTGAGTCCTTCCAGCTTGAGCAGCCAGGTGGTAAGGCACTAATAGAGATGCCGCAGATGCAGAGGACTGAGCAACCTCAGGCATTTGTGTCAAGAAAGTTGCTCTGCTTTCACAGGAAGCCCAAGGTCTATTAGGTGTGAACTGGAATTTCAGAAGTAATGATTCACTTGGGTACCAAGTAGATTAGGATCGCAGCAGGAGCTTGTGCCTAGAGGAACCTCACAAGGTCTATGCCCTGGGACAGCAACCAACATAGTACAGGAACAAACTCACCCCAGGGGACCACTGGATAGGTGTTCACCTGTCCACAGCAACTGTGCAACAAAAACAATTAAAATAAATCCCGCCCTGAGCACTTAGTGCAGCAGGCGTGTTGCGTCACGTCTGGCAGACACTGAGGGAGATCATTCCCCACCACAAGGCTTATCACTGTGCAGTGAGAGTTGCTGGTATTTGCCACTAACACTGGAAGTTTTGCCATTAGGATGATGTAAGGGGACCAGCAGCATTTTCATATGCCTAAAATACAGCCACTGCTTTGCAGCCAAGTGCACAGACCAAATATCTCAAAAGGGGAAGGGCAACTACAAGCAGTCACCAGCACTACTAGAACATTGTACATTTATTTTGGCTGATAGGGATATCAAACCCAGCTAGGAAATGAGACTTGTAGTTATTACCACCATAGTCAGACATTTTTGTTCAGCTTTACTGATCTTTTTCATAGTAATCATGATGAATCAGACTGTGATGAGCAAATAAAAAGCTAAAACCACTAAACACATAAGGAAATCTAAAGGGCACTTAATAAAACTCCTTGATTTGCTATTTCAACTTTTAATACACTCTATCATAATTAATTTTGATGATCTTAAGCTAAATTAAAAGCAACGGGTAGCACTGCATGGAAGGAAAAGTATAAGGGCACCTTAATGGAGCCACCCAATATAGTGCCCTGTAGGCAACCATAACTTAATTTAAAAGCACACTTGATATGCAGAAATACACCCAAGTAAAATGGCAGGTAATCCTCCAAACAGAATAAGAAGTAGCTGTTTTATCTACCCTCAGCCACAGTAAATTTGTATGAACACGGTGCTTTTCATTAAGCAATCAATAATATATTTTATTAGTTCCAGAACACTGCATACAACCCACTAGAAGCAATCTCACTCCACAGTTTTGAGTGTGAATACCACAATTAAACCAAGAAAAGATAAATTAGTTTTCGGAAATCTGGAGGTTTTTGAGTTGTAGAAGTCCAATTACAAATTAGCAAGCTGTGAATAATCAGATTTTAAAAAGAAGAAAAAAAAGTTTTAAAGCTGCATGAGCTTTACTTGCAAAATCCTCAAAGACCTATGAAGTTAAATAATAATTGGTGACAAATGAGACCACCGATGATAGCTAACGGGTTTTCACCTGTAGCTTTGGATGTAATACCTGGCCTTTTGAGAGCAATACAATCTTTCTGCAAAACAGAGGTTTGAAATAGACACAAATGAGACAGGTTTGTGCTATTCCAGGGTTCTAACAAATACACCTGCATTAAAAAACATGTGATCTCTCTTTCCAGGACGTAGTGAACTAGATTTCCAAATGAGTTCATCCACCTGCCCCCATTAAGGGGGGAGATATCAACTCTTAGAAATGTTATGTCATTATAGCACTAAACAGGAGACAACCATGTCTTGAAAATGATCAAGACTTAAATGCTGAGGATTTCTGGAAATCTTCTTGGCTTCTTGTTGGCATACTAATATTAACTAGCACATACATGTTCCATTTGGATAAGATGCATCTCTTCATCGTGTCTGTAATTCAATCTTGACATGGTAATTTTTAAGTTCAAAGAAGATAATTTTGTACTTCACTCTCCTTTTAGCATGTGAGAATGCAAAATCAAATACAGTGGATTTTTCATTCAGTTGAAAACTCTCAGTAAAGTGAATGACCCTTTAAAAAAATGTTAGGAAGCCAGGACACTCAAAATATCAGAAGTACATTTCAATCTGGTTGCATCGGAAATACTCAAGAGCAAGAGTGAATAGTGAGGAATGTATTTTCAGGCTTAGAGAGCACCTGTATTCTCAGGGACAAGCTAAAATTGTTAGAAAATCAACCCAATAAAGTGAAAGCATAAAAATAAGAGAAAACCCTGTGTCCCAAGGACCTCACAGGCTATTCATTGAATCCTATTTAATGCTGTTCAGAAAAAACCCTTCAGATGCATTGACTAAGATATAGTTATTCAGAGACTTGATTAATTTCAAAAGTAAATGACAGAAGATTTAGAACTATAAAAACACAGAAAACCTCCTGTATGGAGCAATCACAAGCAAAAGAAAGAATGGCCCACAGATAGGATATTTTTCAAAGATTTAGAAGACTCAGGTATAAAACCTTATTCATTCATAAGCTCAACAAATTACTTAAGGTACAAAATCTACTGGTTAATAAGATAATATAGCTAAACTCTTTTCTCTCCCACAACTATGATACAAATCGTTTACTAGGTCCATCTTCAGTTCAGCTATCTCCCAAACCATTCTTGACAATTGTCTGGGAAAGTATTGGATGATCTAGTTGAAAGCTGTGCCAAGGAGAATGCTAATAATAGTTAAACTTTCTGTGTATTGCCTAAGCCTATATCCCATCTCTATTTAATACACGGCTGCAGTTAAATCCATTGCAAATCTATGAAAAATGCAGGAAAGAGTAGTCTCCATTGTGCAGTACCCTAGTGTTGCTTCTTACGGGAAAGAATGTTCTGTGAAAACAGTAAATGCTTTATGTAAAATAATAAAAATAATTAATGATGTAACTATGCACCCCTGAAGTACAAGAACTTCTTTTAGATTCCATTCAGAACTTCTACCTTTGAATCATCCAGCAAATTTATATGACATTGTCAGTATAAATAGGCAGATGTGAACCTGACGTTGATACCTGTGCATTGTACTTGAAAGCATGGAAGTCTGCCTTTCTATAGTGAATAGTCATTCCCAGGCTGATAGAATTTGTGGTCCTTGACAAAAACAGTTTGAACAAATACAATGTCACACTAGATCAGCCAATACCTTCATAAGCTTGTCTTCAACCTAGGGTTTGTTTCAAGAATCACAAAGTGAATCTCATTCACTAGGACTGAGAGGAGTTCAATCTCTCTGGAAGTTTACCAGAGAAATATTTTTGTAATAGCATTTTAGGACCACCTTCTTGAATGTGATTCTTCTGTCATAATTTTTAGCAGATATTAAAAAGCAGCAAGAAGTCACAAATGGCATTTCTGAAAAAAAAAAAAATGTTGCTCACTTGATTTAGAAATTTAACATATATAATTAAGACTTATTAGGACTTACACTAGTGTAACATTTAAGTAAATTGTCACACCTCTAATCCATAGTTCTACCAGTATATAATAAAGATATGGTTGTGTGAAATTGTTTGAACATTGCCATTTTTACCACTACTTTTCCCTGCAAACTTAGCTGATATTGCAGACAGAATCCATGCAGTGCAAATTATCCTCTATTTCAAAGATACTCGCTTCAAAATGAAGTTCATTTTCTTGCATAAATAGGATGCAATATAAACAGAGGTTCTTAGACAACTCAACATTGAGACAGAAAAATACTTTCAATCTGTGCTAGTTAGCAGCAAACAACATTATGTTTCCCTGAATGGCTATACTAAACATTTAACAAAAAAAAAGTCTACATTTAGAAGCCATAATTTGACTGGTTTCAGTTGCAAAGCCTTCTGATTACTACTATTAAAAACCTTACCATGATTCATACCCATTTCTGAAGAAAAAAAGCTGTCTGGGAACAAAACCCCACAACAATAACTTGTATATTTTTCATTAAATTATATTTTTTCTATGGTTTTGGAGGATTTTAAATGCTTTTTAAATACATGGTATTTTTAATTTCAATTTCATCCTCATTGTGCAGGCTATTATTTTTATTTAACCAGTCAAATGGAGGGAAAAAAGGAAAAAAAACCCCCCAGGGTTAATACATGAAGAAAAAAGGCTGGATAGCAGAGGATCTTTATTAAACAAATATTTTTAGGACTCCTTTTCAGTAAGAAAAGAATTTTAAATAAATGATTCTGCAATTATAATGAAAAGTCACTTGAAAAAAAGAGTTAATGTGTAAAACTTTGGAAAATCTACTTTCTTGCTAATTTCTGGTAGAAAAAAAAAAAGAAAAAATGAAACAAAATTTCACTAATACCTCCTTTCTTGCCCTGCTCCTACCCCAAAGTGAAACAAAACAAAAAGGCAACACTGCATAGCATATCCAGATGTCAAAATTTATTACCTCTTTTTTCCCTACGTGCAAGAGAAAATCTTTGGGCTGGGGGAGTATCATGTCTACTACACGAGTACAAAAAATTCCAAGAAAACACCGTGAAAGAAACCATCTCATTCTCACCATTTATGCAGTACATTTACCTGCCTGAAGCTCATAAATTATAAGATCTCCATCTGCCATTTTCAAATTAGCTCTAGTATGTATAAAAGTATATTTAAAAATATGTTGTTCAAGAGCTGGTTTGTTCTCTGTGGACTTATTAGAGAGACAATGTTGCAATTTTCAAGTTTTGGCTAGTCCATAAACAGAGATATGGAAAAAAAGCAATAAATTTTATGACAGTGTTAGACATAATGAGTCTTCTCATAATGTGGTATTTCTGGGATTATCATTCTATGTATGTACATATATGTATGTATATATACATAAATATAATGTTCATCCCAGTTCAACAACTGCTTAACAAGATTCATGATGAGAAGTACTGTAGGTGTCACTTCTCAGGTAGTTTAGAGGGTATTAATGTTAAATTTAATATACCTATTATCAAATTATCCGCCCTTATAAAAAAGAAAATGAAGTATGGATTATATTCCCTGGCAATACGAAGACTTCAGGAAATGGAAAGTGTTTTGATCATATATGAAATATAGAGTATTGTTAGTGCAGAAGCCCTATATCAACTTCAGTGATCCATTTACTGGTTATTCTTTCATTGTTTTAAAGGCATTATGAATTAGAGCTCTGCAGTTTCAATAGCATCAAACACATGAAATAGAACTTTGGGCCTCAGTTAACCTTAAACAAGTATCTGAAAGCAAGAGAGACAGATTTAATGGATGTGATGGCATTACACTATATCATACATGCCAAAAAGAAAGAACAGAATATAATAGAATATCAGGGCAACATAGGAAAGCCATTTTTAAGCTATTTAAAGCTTCAGAAAAATGAGCCAAACCTGTGAGGCAGAGGTTGAAGTGCATGTAGTAATGCATCCTAAAATATCAAGACACTTATGTTTTTCCATCCTCTTTAGCACTCTGTATTCAAAATCTGATACTGTGCCAACAAGTACTTTTAACTCTTGCTGGAACCTGATACTGTTGTAAAATTCACAATGAAATCTTCATTTATTTCACTACACTGTTCTGCTCCCCTTTCTAAGTGGCTTCAATAGAAATAGGCCTTCATTTGCACCAATATTTGCGCCTTTTTTTTCCAGTGTCAACAGTCCCTTCCTGCCCTTTTGGAAATTACTGTGGTCCTAGGTTTAACTCAAACAATAAATACAGAAATGACTATGTGATTCATATGGACTGTGTACAAGTTCCATGAAGCCAGAGGGACACCTTCACTGATTTTAATGGGACATTACTAGACACAGCTGGGGGTGCATGAACTTTTGACTGGACACTTTTAAATCCAGTGATTATTTTCCCTTTTTTGATCTCATTCTTAAGCATACAGATTCAAAATCATTGAGTGTAGGAGTCCAGCATAAAGCATCAGGGACGTGCTCTTTGGTAGAGAAGTCTACAGTTATCAAGTTTGAATTTATTTACCTTCTTCATGACAATAAGACAGATTGATGAAGTCCTCTGAGCAGATAAAATAATCAAGTCTTACATCTAAAAAGTCCTGCCAGTGTTTAAGCAGAGCACCCAGGAAAAGACTAACTGTCTTTTGAGAACAGGAGCAGAAACTTTGAAAGCAGAAACCAAGAAAAGAGTTCTGAGAACTCTGCAAAGGCCAGTGAGAAGAATGCTTTCAGTTTTGCCAGATGAGTCCACCTTTGCTTTCATTGTCATTTCCGTTATCGAATGATCTCCTTTCTGAAAAGGGATAACTAGTTATTGATTCAAATGTCAGCAGCTTAAATGCTATTAGCCAGGAGCAGCACCAAAAAGGAAGGCCACTGCATCAACAATATTGTACACTCTCACTCTGCAGGACCCTATCTCCTTCTATTCTGTCTAGGCAGGCTTATGGCTCAGCATAACTGTGGATCTTATAATCATTAATATATTTATCCTCACAAAATCTCTGCTATTCCTCTTACACTTATTTTAGAAGCAGGCAGTACATGTCTAGAGTGCAGACTGCACTGGAGCATAGAATTCCCTGAGCTGGCTCTTTCTATTACATTAGGACCATGAGCAGCAGCGTAGCCACAGCATTATGGAGGTTGGTGCAGGTCAATACTCCAAAAGATGTTTCAAGTGCTTGTATTAACCCTTGCAAAGCTAATTCAAATGTATCCTAAACTGCCTGAAAAAATCACAATGGATCTAGAAATTAACTGAAGCCTCCAATTCAAATGATTTGTAAGTTATTTCATGCTGAGATTTGCTTGAGACATCCACACAGAGATTGTTATGGATTATTTCCTTCTGTCCCAGGGCTATGTGACAGTGAGAAGCCTAGACACAAAGGAAGCAGTAAGAACACACATAGGCTGCCCTCTAAACAGGTAAGAGCGCAATATCACAAAGTAATATACGTGTCTAATAAATGAGCATGTTGATTATGAGAAAAAATAGTAACAAATATCCTTTATGCATAATATTCTGAGGATTGCTGAGAATGAGCCCTCATTTTTCAGCCTCCAGGAGATTTCTAAATCTCTAAATAGTAATCTGAATTCCTTAGACATCCACACACACTATCCAAAGCTTGAGCTCTCTGCAAATCTCCTGTTTCATCTCTAATTCAAAAGATCACTTCCTGGAAGCTCTGAAGGGAAAACAGTGAGGCATTACTTCCCTTTCCTCTTTGAGCCGCCTCCTATGTATTGCACTAGTGAAAGGCCTAGTTAGTCTAGACCTAATTTCCTCGGAAAAAAATATATTCTTTAATAGAAAGAGCTGATCTACACTTTCTTGCAGAATTTAGCCCTAACAAAAGGAGACAATAAGAACTAGCAGACTTATGCCTCAAAAAACTTAGAGTTTTTCTATTAGAACAGATTCGTTTCTCTCAGATAACGAAAAGGGTTAAAGGTAAAAATGTCTCCTTTTTTTGGTCACTTATTCCATCTCTTGAATAAGGGCTTCTTTTGAGCTCCTGAGCACAAAAGTGCATCTGGAAAATGTCAACTAATGTATTTCAAAGTTATTATGTGAAAATAAAACCACTGAACATATTTTTTTATGAACCCTTCCAAGAAAATTCACTTCCGAGACCTGGCTTGAGAATAAGCAGGAGATATTTTTCAGCCCAAAATAATTTTATGAGAAAAGTTTAAATGTTTGGAAAATATGTTGGAACTGTAATTTATCCCTTAACCAACAGCCTCTGTGATGGATTACCTGACCAATAGAGTGAATCTGTGTGTATACACACGTACACACATCATTTCTTTTGTTTACCTTTGGATCAAAAATAGAATGTTACAACATTTGTTTTATCATTTTCGATCCCCCGAGGCATTGTGACATTTGGTACATTTATTTTTCCTGTTTAGAGATGATTCCTTAATTGTTTGAAGCAGGTGGAGGAAATATTTAGCAGAATGTTTACACTGTGACAACTATATATCGGGGTGGGAAAGGGGGAACGTGTTTGAACATGCACAGAAAGCCAGGGGTTGATTACATTTCTTTCTTCTGCACAGTCCAACATACAAGCTGAAAAAATAACATTCCATGTGGAGCTAATAACAATATACAGATTTCAAAGGGGCCACAGACCTCTTGCCATTAATTTTGGTTCAGCACCTAAATCAGGTGTGAGTACTTGCAAATATGGGCAGCCTTCTTACTGCCTAGCTTTCAACACTAAGCTTGATGTTCCTCCTCATAGTTTTCCACAGAAAAAGGTAAATTCCTCCAAAATTTATTTTGGGGGACCACAAGTGAAAGCTCTCACTGCATCCTCCCTCCCTTCTTCCACTTACTCCTTACTTGTGTAAGTCATTAAACTTAAAATAAAGGTCCTTGTGCATGAAAGGCAGGATATGCTAACTTAGGTTCAGCAAGGAAAACACGTGAATATCAACTTTTGTTCTGTTAGTGAGGCTGAAAGGATGTGGTAGAATACTTAAACTCATGAGTCTCAATCACACAGCTATGACTAAATCTAGACCCATTCTCTTTAATCCCATAATGAAAGTTTATGACCACTTTTTCTGCCATTTTAGTAGACAAAACCTCTCTATAATCACATAACTTAAACTCCTAGGGAATATAATGGGATGACAGTGGGAAGAGACTTATTTCTCTCTTGCTTCACCAAGACAGCCCTCATCTACTAACAGCTTTCAGCAGACCCCAGTTTCTTGGGAAACTCCAAATTTAAATCCACTTGGTGAAAGACAGAGCTCTTAAATGCCCTATCAGGAGTTTTCCTGAACTATTCTAATTCATGGGGCAGTGCACGGAGAACAGCTTTCCTGGGGCTCAGATTAGTATTCTGGCCCCTGGATATTAAATACAGATATTTTATACTAGGATCAAAGAATATTTAAACATCTATTTTGGAACTTAAACACCTTTCATATGAGAGGATGCCATATTAAATGGGTGAATACAGCACAATACACAGGATATTTCTCTCAGAAAAAAGAAGAATTTGGGTTTCGAGCTTCTGGGAAAACTAGTTTAATCTCCCTGGATTGTTAGGTAAAAGGACAACATTATTTCCACCAGTAATACATCATATCTGTAACAATGTTTTTCTCTTTGGTTATCCTAATACAAATACTTGGTTAGCACAATATGAAATAATTTAGTTTCTGGTTTGAATGAGCAAAAACAGAGATGCTTTTATTTGATCTGAACCAATTAGGATTTTTTGTTGGTTTTTACACAAAATAGCTTGAATATTCAGTCTATTTGCTACCGACACAAACTCGTTGTTTGACTAATCATTAGGAACAGGAACTTTGTCCAGAAAGACGGGTAGCAAGTAAATATTTGATTGAATAATGGTGTTTTTGGAGAATACACATATACAAGGACGTCAAGAGATTTTGCTTAGGCACCCACATGAAGCCAGTTTATGTTATCTATAATGAATAAGGAAATTTGTTGTTCTTCAAACTCCATTCAAAGTTTTTTGCCACTACTGTTACCAGGACCATATTTTTTTCTATAGTACTTTGCTTGTGTTTACCATTGAGATGATTTGCAACAGGAGTTATTGTTTAACAGGAGCAAAGCTGGTGCAATCCATCCCAGAATAATTTCCATCTTTCTAAATTGAAGTACATCAATAACAATATCCAAATATTATTGATAATTTAGTCTATTCAATGATATGGGGTTTTTTGTGACAACGATTTTTGTGATAGAAATATAAAGGAGATAATTTTAACTAAAATCCAGAGAGCTTCACACCACACATATTTGAAAAGTAATATAGTAAATAAGTTATCTAATTCTTTATAGGGTCCATCAGAACCCCACAGATCTCCCTGTTTCACAAAATATCTGTATTGTATCAGATATTAAAATCCTACATGCTATGCTATGAAATTTCATTTAACAAAATGACACGCTTAAGTCATAGTGTCATGGAGGCTGAGAGCAACAAGAATACTAGGCCACACAGGACAAAGGGGAATGGCTCCAGACTGAGAGAGAGTGGCTTAGATTTGATAATAGTAAGAAACTCTTCACTAAGAGGGTAACAAGGCACTAGAACAGGTTGCTCAGAGAAGTTTCCCCATCCCTAGAACTGGTCCAGGCCAGGAGGGATGGGGCATTGAGCAACCTGGTCTAGAGAAACTTGACCCTGCTCATGGCATGGGGGTCAGAAACTAGATTGCATTTAGGGTCACTTCCAATTCAAACCAATCTATTATTCTATAAAGAAGACAAGACCAAAGCTCAGAAACCTGGATCCTGTCCTTCGCTTTGTCCCTTACCAACTCTGTGATTTTGGACCCCTCTGCTTTGTTCTTTAACCTTCCAAATAATGCTTACCTTTATCTACTGAAAAACAAACTCCACTGGGAAGGTACGTCTTCTGCCGGAGACAAGAGCAGAGTGTTTAGCACAGTGGAGCTCTGATCTCATTTGATTCCTTTAGACAAGATAGTACTACAAATAAATCATCATAATAATATTCTTATTTGCAGTTGAGATTAAACCTAAAGTTACCTTATTGGAGTGTCATCCTGGTTCCTGTGATATTTGTCTGAAACTTTCTTCTTACAGTATAACAAATGTGCTTCAACTCCATTGGTCAGCTTCTTCCTCTAATGCAGACAGCTTAATGGATTTTTCTTAAGCCCAGTACAGCTTGTTTCTGAGTATTAATTTCAACTTCAGGTTATTGTGCAAATTATGTCCTAGCTGGAAATTGAACCACGTTGACCACTGAAAAAGAAGAGCCTAATATATGACCTGTATTAGACAAATTTGCCCAGCCAGCAAAGTACAGTTGGATTGATTTTCACTCTGTCATAATGAGATATTTTGCTAGACAAGTTCTCCACCCAGTGGCTGCAAATGTTCATGGGAGCAAGGATATGATCTCCAGTATGATACTATAGAAATGCTGGAGATCTAAATCCTGCATATATAGCTCAGTTGATTCAAAAGCAGACAGGCAAAAGGATGTTTCTTTCATTTGGACCTAAGAAATTTATATAACACTGTGTTTCAGTCATGTAAGACAAACAGTAGACTAAAGAAACACAGTGGATGTAACCATTTTACCCCTCCCTTCTTAAACCTGAAAACTTATAGTAACATTGTCTAAATTCTCCACATTTTACAATAATTTATCAATATGGGTTCAGAACTGTGGAGAGTATTTTGCTTGCTCATTTGCTTTCAGCATAGGAATACAAGTCAAGAATTCAATTTCCAACCTGCTGTGAACAATATGAAGTTTTCCTGAGAGTTATGCAAAATGGAATTTATCACTTGAGAAAAATTTCTTTACATTTATAAAATGTACAGACTCCAAAGCAAGCAATTGGTCATCTGTTATATATAAGAGTGTCTTTTCACCATAACACAAGCGTCACTCAGATTTAAGATCTTTTAATCTAAAACTAATAACTATATCTGGGCATAATTAATCTTAGTTATGCTCAGATAAATTTGGGAAGTAGCATTAGATGGGAAGGCTGGTTTTGAGAAGAGATGCCTGACACATGGAAAGGCTGTGGTATGTTGCCTGATTTTATCCACATCTTTTCTCAAATGTAAAAACCACTTTTGTTGAATTTCAGCCAGGGCTAGATAGCTTTCCATATAACAAAGTTTGACAGCCTTCCTGTCTCCCATAGCAGAAAGACCAGAAACCCTTCACTGCATTTCTTCTTTAAGCTAACAGCAGCAGCAGTGAAATGTATTTCTGCCTCAGTGTTTTTGATAGAAAACAACTCTATAAATTAAAAAGATAATTTTTTTTTAAATCAACACCATGTATTTATGTAATATGAGCTTGACTATAGTTCATTTCCTTCTTACTAGAGCTCACAGAATCACAGAATCATTTAGGTTGGAAAAGACCTCCAACAGCATCAAGTCTAACTTTTGACCAACCACCACCTTGTCAACCAGACCATAACACAAAGGTATTTGTTTTCCCAGCTCATGATTTCCCTTTCTCTCCCAACAGTTTACATTTTTAGAATTTTGTTTTGCCTCTTTCTCTGATATTTGTTGGTTCTTTTCAATCAGTTTTATATCTAGTCAGAGAGTAGATTATTTAATGAATTTGAAAATTACTGTATTTTAATACATAAATTATTATCTTCTGGCCAATTAAAAACTCCAAACTCCAACAATGGTTGGGGTTATTTCTTTTGATTCACTTTTAAGACCTATAAAACACAGGCTGAACAAGTAAACAAACCCAGAACACATTCACACACCTCTTCTCCCAATTCTCACAGCACTTTGTACATTAGATGCCACTCTGCTGTTCTCTGGCAGAGAACTGCAGTTTGGCTTTGAAAACAAGTTGTAGCTTTTTCACTTGAGAAGGGAAAAGGCACTACACATATATATAATTGCATGAATTAAGTAAGACAGGAGAGGAATTTATAATTTACAATTAGGATTTTGTCCCGTGAGTTTGACAAACAAGTACAGCAAACTATAACTTAGAAGGAAATATTTTAAAACTATGTATTCTCAAAATACAGATGCTTTGCTATATTGTTGTTTTCCTTGCAAGGTTTTCACGTTTTATAAGATCAATCTTTTAGACAGGAAATAAAATTCTTCATTTTATGTTTTCTGCCTCTGTTCACCCAGTCATATAAATATTTCTGCTCTTAGGCAACATTTATGACATTCCAATTCACTTGAATAACTTAACTTGAATTTTCACATTTTTTCCAATTAAACAGTGTTATGTTTTTCCAAATTTTGTTCTAAGCATTGTTTGTATACTCATTATAGTTACGATTTAAAATGAAAAAATATATTTATTTAATTAAGTGCTTGGGAATGTGAAATGGAAATGTGGTGTCTAAATATCTTTTTGATAAATAAAGGAGTAAGGATGGAGGGAGGGAGTAAGGATGAAGGGAATAATTGAAGGTTTGGTTGTGTCTAAAAATTATAACGGTCAGACATTTTAGATAAGCCAGCCAGCATTTAGTTTTCTGTGTAGAATTATCCCACTCTTCTACTTGTTTATTTGTAATATTTTTAATGAGAAAATATGGACAGGAATCATGCAGTAGAGATTTTAAATGTAAGACAGATTTCACTGGAAGAGAAAAGTAATCTTACTTCAAATCTCCTTTTTATTTTTTTTACTAGAATCTAAATCATGATTAATTTCATGCAAGGAGTTTAAAATCTCACAACTCATTGGGAAAAAGGGCAGAATTAACTTGAAGCTGAAGTTACTTGAGTAACACTCAAGCAGCAGGCTAACACTGGGTTCCCATGCAGAGTGGGCTTAAACTTTTGGGAGAACCAGCCCCATGCCCGCGGGATCCCTTCCCCACTCACCGAGCCCTGGACATGGATCCTGTAACTCCCCACGCCGGGAAAGGCATAGATTTTCCCAAACTGTTAGCCGACCTCCCCATCTAGTGGCAAGGCGGTGGAAGGGTTCAGGCTCGCGCTCGGAATTAAATCCCTAGGTTAAATCGTTGTGAAGCACAAATGCTCCGAAACAATGCTGCGCTGGAATTGGGGCCACATAATTGCACAGTCTGCACTTCAGCGCAGCTAAGCCCTCCAAAAATGTACCACATTTCAATGAAATCAGTTTGTATACTGTCTGACCCTTCTCTATCCTTTGTGTTTTTGACAAGTACTAATAGTTCATATTTATTCCCTACCAAAACCACCAAAGCTACTTGACAGTCACTCGTATTCCCAAATTTAAATCCAGCTGACAGAGCCATTTCAACTTACCTGTCCAAAAGAATGGGGTCATAATGCCTAACAAATCTTTGCAGTGACCAACACCAAAGAAGGTTATCATATTTTTACAAAAAAGTATTCAAAGACCCAACCAAGTCATTGTGGAGAAAATACTCTAAGCCCTGTATCATACATTAATCAACTTGGATCTGGTGCATCACACCAATATTTGTTTGGCCTTGTCACTCTGTCCAGTAACCTCTATCCACCAAGAACAGCTGTGGATATATATATATATCAAAATATATATATTTTGATTTATCTTGCTAAGCTGGTTAGTTAGCTATGATAAAACTTTGTGACCTGAAATTCATATTTTCATCTTCCCTGCTGCTTAAGCACTAAGAATCACTTCTCAGATTATCACTGATCATGACACAATCAGATGGACTTGATAGTAAAGAAGATATCATAGCCTCACACTTATGATTCTAAACAAAGAAATCCAATATGATTTCCTGATATTTTGGTTGTGTTCAAGCCTAAATTTAAGAGGAAGTATAAACTTTCTCCTAAGTTCCAAAGGTTTCCATCCATGTCACAAGTGCATACACTTCATTTTCTGTTCTCATTTTCTTGATTGATTGTTGCTGCTTCAGTCTTCAAAGGGTCTGAAGAGTTGTCTAGTTGCCTCTAGAGATACCATGTATTTTCTATGGGGCTGACTTTGGATAGTGTGCACCACAGAGGCATGTGCTCTGCAATCTTCTTTTCCAAAACTGATTAGTAGTGATACAGAATTCAAAATTCAAAATAGTTTCAAACTGATGTCTCCTGCTTTTGCAAGAGGGAGCAGCCAAAACAATGACTCAACAGATGTGCTAAAAGTTAACCAGTTGCAACACATCTTAATAAACAGGAGAAAAAAAACCCATTGGAAGTGAGAAGAATCATGTCTCTAGTATTTTATTATTTGGATTTTCAGACAGGCACCTTTCCTTTGTCTCACTGGATCCTCAAATTTAGTCTTGCAGAGATGTTTCTATTAATACCTTTGCACTTTATTGTGACTGTCAAAGGAAAGTCCTCATTCTCACAATTATGTGGTAGGCAGGGTTAGCTGAAAAGACTGAAATCCCCAAAAACAAGAGGATATCTATCCTGAAAAAAAATAAAATTAAAAAAAAAAATCAAAAAAAAAATCTGAAATAAAAGTGGACATTCCAGGGTTTCTTTTTGTCCATTTTTGTTTACCAACTGAACTTTTAAAAAGCTTTTCTGAGACATTTTAACACTTCTGTGTTCATCCCCCTTTGACCAGTAATGCTGGTAACCTCCTGGTGTCAGTATGGCTCTACTGCAATTCTACTCCCTTTGCAAAGCCCTGAACAGAGATAAAAAACCCCATGTTTGAATAGGACAGCTAAATACACTAGTTAGAGGCTGGGATGTCAGTGTGCTAGAGGAGCTACTTAGCAGCATAAAGCAGATTATTTCCTTACGTGCAGATCCTTTGTAAAAACTCTTACTCTAGCAACGCTGTACTGTTGCCACAGTTCTGCTTATGAAGGGGATACCTTGATAGCATTGTACAATATAACTGGTAGTAGGCATTTAATTATTCTAGAAAAAAAATTATGTTATTTGCCTCTGTATTTATTTCACTTACTGTACAAAAATGAGAATAGCAGTAAAACAAACATTTGCACCCACCCCAAGCCAGGTATGGTTGTTCGTGCTCCTTCACCCCAGAGCTTGTTAGTCAAAACCAGCACAGCTGAATCAAGTTGTTCTGAGATACCACTTTCCTTTCACTCAAACAGGGCAACATCCATTAAATTATGAGTCACACTCATCAGAAATCTCCTAAACTGTGTTCATTTAGCCCCAAACATCAATCCAGCAGCACAGAGAAGACAGGTGGGCATGGCAGCTTCTGCTTATGTGTACAAGAGATGAATTTAATTCTCCTATAATCGGCCACATAACCAGATTTCTACTTAACCTGTTAGCAAGGAAATATGCCAGAGTGTTCTCTCTTCTGTTATTTTATCCTGTCCCCTCTCTCTAGTAAAAAGATAGACAGAATTTCTCTCTCTCTTTACAGCAAATTAGGAAGCAAATGAAAGAGAATCGGTGGGTTGTTCTTGCACATTAGTTGGAAGGGATGAGAACAAATATTTCTATGTGAAAAAGGAGATAGATTTTAGGAAAGTAGAGAGGAGTACCGAATCCTGAAAAGAAATTATTTTAATAATTGAGGGAAAGAATAAAAGTTGTCCTCCTTGAAACCCTGAAGCTTCCATCAATCCAGAGCTCCCACCAGCCCTCCCAGGCCTGTTTTCTCCTTTATCCTCTTCTCCAAAGTATCACAATACCAAATTTTCCAACATTACTGAGACACATTAAATAAGTTTTGGGACAGCCAATTGGAATGAGAACATCTTGTGCTTATGTTTCATTGACATAAATTAATTTTAAGATAAAAATTATTCTTACAAGTCTTGTACTGGTTTCTGCTGGAGTAGGGTTAAATTCTCAGACATTCCATACAATGGATCAGACTGTAAAGAACTTTAAGCTCCTTTTAAGACAGGAGCATAGCCAGCAAGGCTTAGTCAAACTTCTGTGGTAATGAGTCTACTACTTCTGGATATTAACAAATCCCTCTTTCTCATACTGCAGCACTACACCATGAATGTGCCAACACAAGTACTTTCTGAGGTGTTTCTACACTGCTTTCCATAAAACATTGGTTTAAAATTCTCTTTGCATAACTCTCAGAATCTACTTATCAAAATTCCATAGAAATAAAGTTTTCATCCTGAATAGCAACTCCTAGGCTGATGTGTCCTGTTTCATGGGGAGAAACAGTAGATAGCACTGGGAAAACTAAGGTGTATTTTGGCTTTAAAACAAGCTTAGGACTACTTTTAATAAAGCAAATGGATAATGTGTTTGCTCTCAGGAGCACTGTGTACAAATAAGTCTTGTTCTAAGTTTAGTTGTACCTCAATATTTTTAACCATCATACCTGTAGAATGACTTAAATTGATTCCTAAGCATTTTATAGAGAACAGTATGGAGAATAGTTCTGGGTTAGTTTCTTAGTTTTATTACCAAGAAAACAGATAACATTTTGGCATTTAACAAGCCAGCCAGAGACTTTTGCTGGTATAACCCTGCCCTGGTTTAGGACAAACCCATTGATGGCTTTATCACAGGGATCATGACATACTAAGATGAACTTCTGTAACAAAATATTGTTTCTGATAGATCAATTTTCCAAAGGGACTTTAATAATAGGTTTGGCAATACATTTATACAGCAGGAGGTTGTTAGACTATCAGAAGATCTAGAGTTTGGAACGATTTTTTTTGCTCTCCTTTGAAGTAAAATGGTAGCAGGTGGTTCACTGAAGCATTTACATTGAAGCAACACAGAAATCTTGAATAAAACTATAGAATGACTGGTACTTTCAAGAGGAAGATGATGAAAGTTTCATGATGGTACAGTCACAGTTGAGTATGTTCATTTGGACTTCAAAACAAGTAAATCTGTTTGTTCATCACAAGTAATCCTACATGATTATGTGGAATTTTTATTCCTTCATAACTCAGTTAACCTGCTGGGCTTTATGTCAAAACTGCTGAAGTTGATGTTACATAAAACATACCTTATATAGTAAAGCTCATGCTCACAAGTATAATGAAACTGAAGGAAAACAATGCATTGCCTATGGTTAAGGGAGAAGTGTCTGGTGTAAGAGAAGTGGTTTAAAGTGATAGAAAATGGTAAAAGTATCACTAAGAGCAGTGAGATAGACATAATTGAGGTTGGAAGGAATATAGGCCTCTATTGCTTTTAAACTGAAATTATAGAGACAGCTCTTCTGAAATTTTTGTAATATGAATTATATTTTCGGTCCCATATTCACTGTATACCTATGCTTGTAGTTCTGGAAGGTCATCCATAATTCTAGGACTGCTCTTTTGGTTTACCTAAGGTACCCCATTATCATTAAAGATTCAAACCTGATCAAAGTGAAATTTATTTTACATTTCCAACCTAAAAAATTATTCAATCTAATGGTCTACCCACCATTCAGCTGGAATCTCCAGATTTTTATAATCAAGGTTCATGCTGATCTTTAAAATGAGTAGTCTAAGAAATCTGAACTTAGCTTGTACAACCTCTCTCTCTCTCCATCAGCTTCTAAATTCTTGTAAATGAAATAGAGATTGTCAGAGATTCTGGCACAACCATCCAAGCAGCAGAGTCACCTTTAGAATATTGTGTTGCCGCCTCACATTTGTCGCCTCAATCTTTCCAACTGTGAAAATCTGCTTTATGATACCCATTGAGTTCAGTAGAAATACCAGTCTCAGCAGATAAAGTCTTTAGTACAGCCTCACTCCAATCATCTCTTGCTCCTAGCTGTCAGAAAAGCCAATATTTTTACATGGAGTCCATTGATAGGGATAAAATCTATAAATGTTTGGGAATCAAAAGTGTTTTGCCCACTTTAATGTAATGGTTTATGTTAATAAAATAGTTCACTGTTCCAACTGGATCCCTGGATCTGAAATCTGATCTATCTCCTGGGTGTTAGCCTGGATAGAATAAATAGATCCAAAGAATACAGAAAGAAAATGCATTTATATTAACAAGGGCTCTGTCTACTGAGATCTTTTAAACATCAATTTCCGTTTTAACTTTTCTTATCTTTTTTGTTTGTTTGTTTTAGCTAATCTTAATGTTTGTCTTTATAGGGTTCTTCTAAGGAAGAAGTCCCATGTAAGACTTTAAACAGTTACAATTTCTAGATAGTTGGGATAAATTAGCGTGCTTGTTGTAAAGTAATTTATTTCCTTTGAGGAAATTAAGAAAAAATATAAGAAAAATTGCTAAATAGAAGATAAGAAGATTCAAACATTATGAAGGTATTCTTTGGTGTCAGTGACGTGGTGTGGCCTCTGGCCTCCAGTGTGGACTCACTGCTGGAGGGACAGAGCAGCACAGCCATGTCTATAAATAACAAATCTGCACTAATGTCAAGGTTGCTTTGACCCTCACTCAGCACTGCTCTCTGTCACAAGATGCTGTTTTGATTAGTTAACCTAGACCCTATGGTGAAAGAGAGAAGCTGTGCGTGCTCCCCTCATTTAAAAAAAATCAAGAAACAGTATGAGAATAAAGACACCATAATTTCAAGCATGACATAGCTCTCATATATTAGCTGTCCTTCAAATTTCTTCTTCTTTAACTGGAAAGGTTTATTACCTGGTTCCTAATTCCAGCTTGATGGTAGTCATCCACAGCTGAGTGGGATAAGAGCCCAGGGAGCTGTATGGTCCAAGAGATTGCAGAGGAATTAACCTTTTCAAACCAAAAATAAAGTCATGGTAGAAGAGATTTTAAAAGATGGGAAAATGGAGTTGTTTGTTCTGATACTTCTTTAAATCTTATTTCCAGCACACTACTTTTGGTCTGTTCAGTTCAACATCTGAATAGCTTGGCTATAAGAAGCAGTTCCATTCATGGACTATAACAATACAGTAGTAACTTGGTTTGAACAAGCTCTACTTTTTGTCTTGAACTTTTCCTGAGCTGTATAAACAACTTCTTAGAAAACAGGCTAAGCCACACTTCTCATGGTTTGGATATTAGGAGCACAGACCGAAGCCATAAAGATGAGGAGCCTCCATGTGAGCCTACAGACCTACCAGTCCTGTTTATAAGGACACTTGGGTCTGATGCAATTCCAAACAACTTTACCAGACTGGGGATGATTTATAAATCTTCAAGAATGCCATCTCCTCTGAAGTGTGCTTCAGAAAGCCCAGACATTTTTATTTTCAGGTATTTTGTTCAAAGTAAAAATGTCTCTAATAGTTTTTAAAAGGGATATTTCCAGATTTCAAAGTTGAGGGATATGAAGATAATAGCTAAGTGCATTTTTATTCTTCCTATGATGTTCATCTATTTTAAGCATCAAAGCTGTAATGTAGTTGAAGGAAACGTACATGCTACAGTAAAAATATTGGTTCTCAAAATGTGCAGTAGCTCTTCCCTCTCCTCTATAGACAGGGTTGCTATAAATAAAACATCTTTTGCCACTGCAGCATTTCTTCCAGTGTAAAGAACATTCACATGAAATTTTTACTGCATCTTGGGTAGTGCAAAGCTCTGACATAGTGTTCCAAATGAGTAATTTCATTATAATTAATCCACAAGGGATGTGCTTACTCAGGAACTGCTGGCCTTTTGATCTCAAAGAATATAACACTCTTGTACTGTGGATGCCTCAAAGGCTACAGTGTTTAAATAATACAGACCTTATGTCTACTGCCTCTTTAAAATCTGAGGATTTGAAAGGTCAGGATTGCAAAGTATTGGAATACATAAAAATAGCCTAAATACTATCTAATAGTAAAGGGAATTTTATAATTGTGTGCTAAAAATACATACATGTGGGAATATATGAACTGATTTAGGGTTTTATTTAAATCAAGACACACTAGATGTTTAGTAAAAATAGGCACTCCTTTTGCAATCATGAGAAAAGATTTTATTTGAAGAAGCTACACAGAAAACTGCAGTTATTGATTTGACATTAATGTATTTGTCCTTTTATAAGTGTGGCTAATAGATCCTTTAGAAATCTGGCCATAAAGCATACTACAGTAAATGGAATCACTGCTTCTAAGGCAGATAGCTCTGAAGTTCAAGTTCAGTAGAAGGAAAAATATCCAGGCTGACTTAGCTGTTTTAAATTACTAAAATATTTTAGAATTCTAACAGGTTGCAAAAAAACCACAAACCAACCAACCAAACAACAAACCTCTCTATAGCCTCCTGTGTTAGTGTTGGGGGTTTGTTTGCATTTTGTATCTTTCTGGAGAAAAGATGAGGCAAGTAAAATCCAAAGTCAATTCTTCCAATAAAATGAGACATACTAAATACCACAGTGCTAGGAGACTTCTGTCTCCTAGCCTCCAAGTTTTTCAAAAGAGTATGCACGGATTTAGCTTTTGAATCTGTCATGTTCTTTAGAGGACATCTGGATTTTATTATTTTATTTTATTTTTTTTGATGTTTGTTAATAAATATGTTGAAGGGATCAAATGCTACTCTCTAGCATACTGTATGCTCTTAAGCAATAATACACTATTGAACACTAATGCACTGTTAGTGATGCTTTCTGGTTTTGATATATTGACATACTTCATCATGCTTTTTAAGATAAATAAACTGCAGTAAAGAGAAACTATTTAAGTAAACAGAACTACCAGAAGGTAACAATATCTCTAATTTAAAATAATTGTATTATACCCCTTTTATTGAAAATCAGAAGTAACTACTATCAAAGCTTTTGATTTTTGAGAGAAAAAAATGGTTTTTTTGGTCCCCACTTAGGGGAAAATGAGGAAAATGTTTTATCTGGCAAGGGCAAATGAATAGCTCCAAGAAGAGATTGTTTGCCTCTCCCTTTGGCTTTGAAATACTGGACAGTTTCTGAAATCTGCTGGGAGAAGCATCCCTGAAGAGATACACTAAACATCTGTCATGAGACAGGAGGTATTTTGCCTCCCTGAGCAGAGGCATGGATTTCTCTGTATGTCATATGTGTCTTTTGCCATACTGACTGTATCTGCTTTCCCTCGATTGTTCTTGCCCATATGCTAAAGACACACATCACACTGGGCACAGGCAAAAGCAATTAAATGCTTGGTATTCCCTTGGCCTCAGGTTTGGTAGTTTGGTGCCAAGGGTTTGACTTGCACCCCACCTCTGCTCATCTATCTTCCAAGAGTGCTCTCAGTAGTTTAAAATTCAATCTATCTTGAATTATTCATACTCAGTGCATCAGTGACTACTATATAATTCACCAGCCTAGTCAAGCAATGCTGCTTGAGAGCAGTAGGGAAAGGAGGTCAGCCTTGCATACAGCTCCATGTGCTCTGTACTCTGGAGCACAGGGGGAGCACACACCTTAGCGCAGGACAACACGAACTGCTGTTTGCATCCAGAGAACAGGATGAGGTATTCTTGCTCCTCTCCCAGAAGATCTCTGTGTTTGGCTGCGCAGNAGAAAAAAAAAACTCCCTGAGACCAAAGAAGGGTGTAGCCCCCGTGCTAAACCTTCCTAGCTGTTTGTATTGTTTTGGTCAAGCACCCATAAGTACCCAGCAATTAGTCTCCTAGCGACTTTGTGGGAAAAAATTCTATAGGGAAAAAAGAAAACCAAATCTAACCCCCAACAGCAGCATCCCAAAAAGGCCAGCCTGGTAAAAATGGTATTCCATATACTCACTTGAGACACAGAGTACATACAGCAGGACTGCAAATATCACCCTTATCGCCTGCCCATTTGTCAGTATGCTAGATTGTAGAAATTGTATTCAAAGAATAGCTTCAGTTCCAAGCACATTAATCCCTGATGAAATTAGAGAAACCATTAGTTTACTGTGCAATTATCTAATTAAGCAGGCACCCTTAGAGCAAAAGAGCCTTTCAGGTAACTTAAATACAAAAGTTTAATGAATACAAGCACTCTCTGGTACCCCAGCCTTTTTTTCCCCCCTAGATGAGTATATTATTGTAGAAGATTTACAGGTCCTTCCAAAATGAGGTTTGTAGTAGAACTGTGGGCATACCTTTAGCTGCTGCTATAAAAACTCCAGTCTTACAAAACTCAGTCCCTACATATTTAAAGATTCATTCATTATAAAATAACTCCTTGTAATATTGCTTCCAGTAAAAGAAGCAGGATGTAAAATTCCTCCTAAAGGGCTCAATCTGGTACAATGCTCAAAATAAATACTAAAGACATGGCCTGGGAGTGGAAAAGATCCAAATTTCACTAATGAGCTCTGTTTTCTTGTTACCCTTTATTAGGGGTAACTACAAGGTTCAATAGAAGAGCAAAAACCTAAACATCCTGCTAGAAGTATATAACAATCCATTCTTCATCTTCTTAAGCCTATAGCAGACAGACCACAGGTAATTTGCCTACATCCCTACCATATTCTACAAAATTAATTTATTCTCTGGTTTAAGACTTGAATTATGTAAGCCTTCCTAGTAGTTCACCTCAAAACCAGATATAGCTGACATTTGCCTCCCAGAAGAACAAAGCTCTTATTTCATCAGTGCCAACTGTATTCACTGGCTTAAAAAACCAAAGGCATCGTTGGGTCATGAGGTCTCAGAAGCAAAATTGTGGGGCTGCTTGTGATCTCAGCACAAGCCTGAAGAAACATGGGTCTGGACATGCTGATGTAAGCAGTCTGCTGTTAGCAGCTAAGACCCTAATTTACGTGACCCTTGGCAAACCTTACTTCTTCTCCTCCGTACTACTCTCTCAGGCGTTGCTGAGGCTCCCCTCCCTTGTACTCAGTCCTTCCATTCAATGCTTCAGGGCACATGATTCTATCAGAATCCTGATCTCTCCATTGCCATGGTGACTGATGAGACACTCTTGATGCTTCCTTCTACTTTTTACTCCCTCCTAAGATGTTATCAGCCCTCTCAATGGGCTCCTGTAATCTATAATTCTTGTTTCCTTCATGTCTGCATTTTGAAAGTTTTCCTACAGAAATTACAACATCAGTATGACTTTTCTAACAAAATTTGCTCTTTGTCCTTATGCTACGCTCTCAGCTAAAGAACTTGGCTACTCTCATTTACACTGAATTTGCAGTTTCAATAGAAGACATTCTCCCACTTAAACACTCTCCCAGTAATGGTACTGGTACTTTTGTCTCTGCCACAAATCTGCTTTAAAACTGACAGCCAGGTTGGCCAAATGGATACAAATGAACACCTCTGGGACACAGGGGTCAAATACAGGTGGGATTTGGGGAA
>WBMY01010596.1:836546-887030 GCA_013397315.1 Donacobius atricapilla | reverse complement strand
ATAATATATAAATTGAGTGCAGCCTCCGGTTCTGTCAGAGGTGCTGTAAGGAGGATTGGGTGCCTTTCGGTGGGACCAGTCTTACGTGTCTTACTTTTACCTCCTTGTGACATACAAATAAGCTCTCAGCATAGTTCCCCTCTATAATGTCACGTGCATGTGATCTTCACTTTTACTTCACGTCATTGAATCTGTCCAGGCAATTTATTTTTCAAATAAGTTATCCCCCCCATACATGTACATCTGAAGATTTAAAAAACTGAAATCAAGAAATTTTACGTAACTCGTTTGAGTATGCTTAAATATGTATTCTACAAGTGTAGACACTCCTAAGAAAACCCTTCAAAATGCACTGTGATTTCTTTTAATGTATATGAATCTCTCTATATATATATAAAAATATAAAGTATGACTCAAACCCAAATACCGTGTCTTTGTGTTCACCCCTGTCTGTGCTCAAGGCCTCTAGATGCTCAATAGGAGCTTTTTAATTATTTTTCCCTGTTCGATGTTGCTGAGTATGATGAGTGCATTGCCGAGAACGTTTTGTTAGAAAGCTTTTGTACATCAGCTTAGTGCTGGTAGGCACAGTGATACCTGCTTGGATCACATCGTGAGACCCAATTTTATTAAACTTAGGAGAAGAAAGAGAGAGATTTTGCAAAACCATGCTCTGTTAGTCAAGCAATGCTTCCTCACCATAAAGCAGCCTTACATTCTTTCCAGTCAAAGTGGAGAAAATTGTCCCTTTCTTATTTGGGTTGGGCAAGTCCGTGGGTTTTTCAGCATCACTTCATGATGACTGAAAACTACAGGGAATACTCAGAAATCAGTGATTCAAAGAGGAATTTGGAGCAGGCTATTTCCAGCAAAAGTTATTCATTCTCTGCTGATGGTGGGTAGTTGGCTGTGACTGTAGAAGAATTGATGTTCCTTGGGGTTTTTTTAGTTTGTTTGTGAATATGACGTACATCAGTGCACAAAATTAATTGTTAAGGAAAATACATTGTGCGCTTAGTCATCTACAGGAATTTGATTTCTTTAATGAAATGGTATAAGAGAATGAGAATGAACTGCTTTAAAGCTAATAAAGATCATTTGTATTACTCAGAATAATTTAGGTAAGTGATGAAAAAGGGGAGGGAAATTAGCATTTCTGTACAGTTTGCTTACTGTGTAATTCTTAATCAGGAATGTCACAACATCCCTTGATATCATCTTATCACAAAGGTCTCTTCATAGTAGGCACTGTATGCTGCTGACTGCAGTTTACAGAAACAGAAGAAAGAACAACTCATGTGCAGAGTAAGAACAACGGTGGATCTGTCATAAATTAGAATTTATTAGGGTATTTTGCATCACTCAGCCACAGTCTAAACTGGTGAGATCTGTGTACCTTTTAAATCTTGTTTAAGCTCTGCTTGGGTGAGCTTTAGAATGGGACTTAAATGGTAAAATGACATCATGCTGCTCCCTGAAGCAGACCATAATGTCTAGATTCGAGGTAGAAAGACCCAGAAGAGTGAAGAGGGAATTGTTTCTTGATAGCCCTTGGATGCTGAATGAATGTGCTCTGCTTTTCCTGTGCTTTGGAACCTGGCAAGTCAGCTCATGCCATTTCCTGACTTGTCCTATATATGATACCACAAAGGTATTTTGTGGGGATTGATTTAAAAAATTCTGGATAGCTCTAACCCATATTATGCTTAGGTATCAGTGTTACATTGATTGACTTCTGTCATATTGATTTTTAATAATTATCCTGATATATTTGGCATTTTTGATCAAATACTGTTCTTTGAAGTGCGCAAGATCCAAATAAGTTTGATTCCTCCTCTGTAGCACATTCTGAGCAGCTGTCTTTCTGTAAAAGGATTATTCTTTGTTCATAAGCACAGAATATGTATTTTCCTTTTTCTTTTTATATCCTGTGCAGTCTTTCCTCCAAAGGTGAAAAAACTGCTTTGGTTTACACCAGAATTCCAAATTCTGTTTCACTAAAATTGTGTAATGGTTGTAGATAGGAAGAAAGTCAAGTTATAAAAGAGCAGAATAGGTGAAATAAACTTTGGAGGGAAAACAAGTTTGTTAATAACTGTTAAAGAGGATTAAACCAGTTACTGCTTGGAAAAGTCCTGTAACATTATTTAAGAAATGTAAGAGAGTTAGTAGTAGACAAAGCAATTGAAGTCTGTGAAAAGCAGGTAGTAGATTAGAGAACTTAGGTAAAAACAGATCCATGAGTCCCTTGGGCTGGATGATATTAAGTGCAAAAATTAATAAGACTAACATTCTGAACCAAAAGAATTTCTTTTTTTTAATTCCTCTTCTTATGCTATAGAAAACTCCAGTGGAGACAGTGAGGCTATTTCTCAGGTAGCTTTTCCATTTTAATAAAGTTATGTTTTCTGGCCCTTCTTGGAAATGAAAACTCACAGAAGATTACTTTCAGAAGAAAGAAACAGCTAATCTCTGTGGAGGCAAAGACTATTTCGATGGTTATCATCTTGTAAGTCTTGTTACAATCTTTTGAAAAGCAAAAGAACAAATACAAGATAAAGGTAGATAAATAGATGTGAATTGAGAAGGCTGATGAAAAATACACAGCGTGTATAAAGCAGGACACAATTATTTAAAAAGTGTAGTGGATTTACAGAATCACATAATCTTAGCATGTCTTGGGTGGGAGGGACTTCAAAGACATCTTCCATTAGACCAGGCTACTCCAAGCCCTATCCAGCTTGGCCGTGAGCACTTCCAGGGCTGGGGCATCCACAGATTCTCTGGACAGCCTGTGCCAGGGCCTCACCACCCTCACAGTAAGGAATTTCATCTGTGTATCTAACCTAAATTTCCTTTCTGTCACTTAGAAGCCATTAGTCCTTGTCCTGGCGCTACAGTTCCTGGTGAAGACGCCCTTCAGATTCTGAAGGTGCTTTGAGGTCTCCACAAAACCTTTTCTTCTCCAGCCTAAACAGCCCCAACTCTCTCAGCTTGTCTCCATAGGGGATGTGCTCTACTTCCCTTATCAACTTCATGACCCTCCTTTATGTAGGATGAGTGTAAAATTCCTTGTAAAATACAAGTGGGCTGAGGTCTTTATAAAGAACAAATGATTCCCAAGTGATTGATTATTGCAAGTTGCATGGATTTCATTCTGGAAGTGTACATGCATTGAGCTGTGCTTCCTTCATATAGTCTTTCAAGCATCTCATTTGAGTGTGCCAGGTTAAGTGGCTATAAAGAAAGAAAAAAAAATGCATTTAGGTTACAAATACATACAGCTAGAGCAAGTAATCCAAAATACAACAAAAATCTAGATCATCAGTGAGAGAAAGGTACTTGGAAGACAGTCATGCTGAAAAATGCTTAGGTGTGTTAAAACAAATTGGATATGAGCTTGTCTTGTAGCAAGACAATAAAAAAGGCAGCAACAAGGTAATCGTCCTTTTCGTAACTCTGCTAAGATTGTATGGGAAATAATGCATTCAGTTCTGGCCATGTTGGAGAAAGAAGCAAACTGGAGGGATTTCAGATGCAAGAAACACGTTATTAGAGAGCTGTAGGAGCTGACCTGTGACGGAAGACTGAGAGTAAAGCCTGAATATGGTCAGTAATAACAAAGTAAGTATATGCTAACTGTTCCAGAAAGACATGCATGGTACAAGCTCTAATGGGGGTGAAAAACAGCCCAGTGTACTGGAAGAAGCAGCTGTGTAAGAGTTGTGGTTTGAACAGAGATGAAGGTGAGGCAGTGTTTCAGAGCAATGAAAATCTGGAATATTCACCGAGAGATAGGAAACCTCATTGTCTTTCTGAGACATTCTGCTAGGCATATTAAGACATCTGGGACCCCACGAAAAATGTGGGCACACCAGGTGTGTGCCCTTCTGTTACAAACCTGCTTTTGGTATTTGCAGAGTCACCCTGCCTTAGTATGAACCATGAGCACAGGGCTTCGTGGGTACAGGATGCTCACTTTTCTTTTGCTCCCAGTCTGGAGGGTTTTTCTTTCCAGTCAAGATATCCTCCACGTGAGCTTCAACTCAGAGAAGTCAGCTTTAACTATTTCAAATGTGGCTTTTCTTTACTTTCCTCTCAGCCACCCAGCCAAAGGAATGAAGTGAAATAATCTGTCTGGTGCAAGTTTTTGTAGGCTACCAGAGAACAGATGAAGTAATCTGACATCCCTTTCCATCTGAAAACTGCAGTGAATTGAAGTGTGAAAGCTGGGAACAGTCCAGGAGCCACTGCTGGCCTATGGCATTCCTTTTATCCCGAGTTCTGTTCAGATAGTGCTCTCCCCTTCTTTCAAGGAATTAGCACAGACAATGGGTTTGTTTCATAGTAACAAAGCTGGTGATCAAACTGGCTTTGACACTCAACATAGGTTTTATTACACTCACAAGCCAGAGTTGTTGTATCTGGTTAGTAAGCTTGTATTTTTACAAAGATAATCGTTTTATACTGCATGATTTCCAAACTATTAGAAGGATTTAACGTATGCTGAAGCCTCTACCAAGCTGTTTTGATAAGCAGTCTTATTTTTTGTTTAGCAAGGTCTTACGGGCGATCTTTAGTCCCTCAGGGAAGAGCTCATAAAAGTCTTAAAAGTGCTTTTGCAGAGCTTTATTTATTATTTTTAAGCATGGAGATTGCTAGCACAAAGATAACAAGGCTCTTATAGTACAACATGTTCTTTGTTTTTGCAGGTTATAGCTAACATATTAGGAGTTCTCAGAATGCCAGTTTTGTTTGTTAAGTGTTTTGAGAGCAAATAGATGTAATCCTATATTGCGTTATTTTCTTAAAATGAGTTTAGCCGGAGAAAGAAGCAGTAGGAGAGATCTGGTCTGAGTACGGGTGTCAGGAATCATGTCACTGACCACATTGACCCATTACAAAGTAGTTGTTACAAGTTTACTTAATATCTAAGGATTTGCAAATTACTTTTATATATGGGGAACACTTCATTGCAAGAAATGGGACAAAGACGTGGAAATAAAAGAAATAAAAGCAAAATATAGACCGCAGAAGAAAATAATTTTAAAAAACCTGTGCTTGGCATTCAATATTAAAAAGTTCTAAAATTTCACTCACAACATTTTCTCATATATTTTTACTACAAACAGATCCACAGCTTGCATATCATTCTTTGATTTTTAATAAATCAAGTAGAAATGATGGGATAAGCAGTAAGAAATAGTAAACTTGTGCTGTACGTTTGGGGATGGGCTGGAATGCAGAACAGCCAAAGGAGAAATGTTTGTTTTAAAGCATCGGTTATCAGATTGTGCTCTGTGCTAGAGATAGTCTGATAATGGTCTGGTGGAGAGGCACAGAGAGTCACCTAGTCACACTGTGCTGGTTCCACCTCTTTATTTTCAGAGACTTACAAATAAGTCAGAATTAAATGAATATGTGCATTATTGTGCATTTTCAGAAATCCCACTAGGCACTATTTGTAGATACTTAAATCCTTGAATTTGTAGATACTTAAATCCTTGTTCCTATGCTCTCTGAGTCTCAGAGGATAAAGTTAGAAATCAGTGCAAAACGGATTATAAGTTATTCCTTTTGTGTGAATGCAACCCAACAGTTTTTTGCAGCTCATCTCTAAACCTTGTAAATGTTTGAAATTTTCTCTTGCTCATGCAGTTGTGGCAGCAGTCTGAGTATTGTGATATTTGGAGAAAAAACAAGGTACATTTCAGTGTTCCTGTCAGATATTGTGGGGTGGCACTTGATATATGAGAGAATTCCCAATTTCCGGTTTCAGGTGATTGGGCTGTAGTGCCCCACGGAGTAATGGAAGAGTAATAGAAGGGCTGGGTATTTATTGCATCAATAAAAATGAAAAACACAACTGCTGTGAGGCTTTTGGCCAATAATCTCTAGGCTTTTTATATCAATTACATAAAATGCCTCAAGCTGCAGGAAACATTCATTAATATCTCAGTTTACGTATGGAGAAAAAAGGTAAAAGAAAGGAAAGTGTCTGATGTAGCAGAGTTCCTATGGCAGATGGTTGTCTTTTTGAGCTTTGAACCATTTTCAGCCAGGTTCATGGATATGAAGCACTGGAAATACCTGTTAGTCTTCCCACTGAAACCTCTGTCAGTGTATCTTCTGCTTCATCAAGAAGAGGTCAGGACTTGATATCAAATACATACAAACTGCAGGACAAGAGCTAGTAATGATTGCTAAAAAATAAAATTCCATTACAAAGTGAAATTTTGAGATTTTAGGCAGAGAACAAGGTGTCATCAGGATTATGTAAGTCTAATAGTTGGATATGGAAAGATATGGATCATGGAGTTCCAATACATTGTGTCAGTAAAGTCAAATCAATATTTGACTTGAATGTATTTCTCTTGATGGTGGTAGCATGGTCGCAGTAAAAAGAAGAAAAAAGTACATCTCTATTCACCGTGTTTAGTTCACCTAATTCAAGTAAAAGTCTTAGTTCTCTGCCACAATGGCCTCTTCAGCTGACTCTTCTGATCCGTTCACTTGCTTCTTCACTCTAGTGCATTTGATTTCCTTGTCATCATTAAAACCACAGTCCCAGGAAAAGAAAAAATTAGTGTAAGGAGAGTGGTTGGTTTGCGTGGATCTAGTTGCAGACCCATAACCTTTAGATGCACGTTTTTATATGATGGCCTTAACCACTTTTATCCCTCGTTGGGTTATGTGTCAGTTCTTACTTCCTAAGGATGTGTTTATCCTCTTCCACCTGTTTTTCCCTTCTATGACCTTCCATACAGTCTCCTGGTTGCTTACTGTATCCTCCACTGTTTCCTTTTAAATCTCCTTGGGATCATTGCTCTCCACCACTGATGAGCAACTTTACTACATGAAGGAGACTTGCAGGCAAAAGACCTATTTAAATACAAGATAGATGGATGAAAGTTCTGACATATGACAAGCCCAGTCTCCACTGGGCTGCCTTATGGAATATGTGTTTCATCTCCCTGAAGGTGCCAGGTTGAGAGCCACCATAAACCAGGCAGGTTTGTGGTAACACCTGCTCTGCAGCCCCTGTGGCACATCATGTAGAAGGAGAGAGTTTTCCAAATCACTTCAGTGATTTGAAAGTATGATTCTCATTGAAAGGCGATGGCACTTACGGTCCTGAAGTAAGTTAATTCCATTAATTAAGGCAAAGATTGTAAGTGGAAGGTTAAGAAAAAAATTAAAGATCATTCTTGCTTTGTGAACATTGTGTGTCTGTTTTGTTTCTTTTAAACGTTAACAAATACTGGAAATGTCAAGTTGAGTTTTCTCATAATTGCTGGTGGGCCTCCTGTGGGTAATGGAAGTATTTCTACAGCTTCTGGATTTTCACTTGAAGTAGCTGTGCTGTTGAATCTTACACATAGATACTTATTTCCTAAAATATTATTGGGGAGAATAAATTCTAAAAAATAGGAAACAGTACTAAACTGCTGGAGAATCATTTGTCTTCAGAAGAATGAAGTATTCTCTTTTCTGATTGTTATGTCATACTGTTACCAGCTTCCTGGTCACTATGGAGACTATAAAATAGATAGGCCTATGTGTCTAATGTAGAAAGCAGAGAAAAAACGCCTGCCTTTGGTCTTCTTTACACATTCTGAAAGAGTGAAGTATGGGCAAAATTCCAGCTTTGAAAAAAAGAAACTTTTCGGTTGCTTTCAGGATCACAGGATTCTTAAAATCAGACAATATCTGTGCTTGTTTTAAAGACACAAGTATTTTATTCCAGGTGTTTTTTGGCTGCAAAACCAGCAGCTTGATTCTCATGATATCTTTTTTTTTCCCTGCAGATGCAGACTTCATGCATACCATATGGTGGTAATTAACAGTTTCAGACTTACTTCTCAGTTTTCTTCTGCTTCGATTCTTGGTTGGTTTGGGACAAAATTTTAATGTCACAGAAGCAGAGTGTCTTGAGTTTAATTGCAGACAGGAATAATGTGCATCTCTAGATGAGGAAGGAGAAGATGAGATCTATTTAGAGCACCAAGAGATATTTTGGAAATCTCACCGAGTACAACCTGTTTCTTACCATTAAGCCTTTAAATGTTCCTCTGCAGAGCTGAAATAGGCCTCCCTTGGACCCTGGAAACAGGGAGACAATTTGAAAGATACAGCTGGAATGAAGAGTTTCTTTTAACAGCACAATGTTTGCACTTTTTATGAGAGCAAGGGTAGCATTGTGTAATCTTTAAAAAAGATATTGCTCAGTGAGGACAAGTCCATTGTCCAGTGACATGACTTTTCCTGTCAATCACAAAGGTGACAAGGGGGCTAGATTAAGTAAAGCTTGCCCAAGATTAACAAAGGAAGATTATTGACCTCATCCTGAAAGGGCAGAAGCCTGTTTTATCATTAAACCTTGGAAGAGGTATTTCCTCCATAGGTGGAAAGCTGTTTGGCAAGATCGAGGCGACTTTCTTGTAAATGAGCAGGTCCTCCCGTGGATTCTAGCTTGGAACAGAAGCAGAAGACACAAAACGTGGGCTTTTTTGTTGCTGCTGCTTGTGAGGGAAAGAAGGGCCTAGGCTGTTTGCTTCAGCAAAATCTGTGCAGGTCCTTGTCTGCTTTTCCGAAGCGGGAGATCGAGAAGCAGCAGCATCAGGTGTTGGGTGAGTACCATCCCAGCTCCGAGCTGGAGGAAACGTTGGGCCAGCAGGCGTTAGCAGAGCAGCTCGCGATGCGAAGGAGCGGTAGAGCCCCGAGCACCACGCAGCTGCTGCTGCGGGAAATGTTACCAGGATTAACAGTGCCAGAGGCTGGAGTGTAATCAAACCCAAACAGGTGAAGTGCGTACGCAGCCGAGAGGGACTCTTCTCCAGGAAAAGTGTTCACTGTTTTGGTGGCTGAGAGATGGGTCTGCAGCGTGGCTTGGTGGACTTAATTGTAATACATCAGTAGTGGATATTGATGTTTCTTAATACCACTTTACAGTGTTGTTGGTTCTCTCTCAGTTAAACTGAAGAAAGTCATGCTGATTAGTCCTTTTAAAAAGAGAACCTGCTAAATCTGACTCGTTGGGAGGGAACTTCTTCTCAGGGGATTAATTTTAAACTGTTGTTGACATATCTTCCTTGCCATTAAGGATTTCTCTGAGTGTTTTCAGGGGGATAGTTAAGCTCTTGTATGCAATATCAGAGGTTTTTCTTTAAGTTTTTTGGCTTTATGCAGCCATTGTCACAAACAGGTTTTATGTGGTGGAAGTATCCTTTCTTTTTACATGCTAGAAGTAAAAATCCAGACCCGTTGAGAGCTTTTTCATGTCTCCAAGTAATGGCATAAGAGAGAAGAAACTAAAAGAGAGGGACATGAAGTGAAAGCCAAGATAACTGTTGCACATTTTGCGTCGTTGTTGTTGTGAATGACAGAATAAAAGGATCCTGGGCTAGTGGGAAAGCAGATTCTGGAGCTGGTGTGCTGGAAGGATACATGTGGAAGTGTCAGCAGCAGCAGAAGCTGGGCTGTGCTCTCATGCACCAGTACAGAAAGGAGAGGATTCCTCTTGGATTGCAAATCACGCAATGGATGTGCGATTGCTGCAGATCTTTCTGAATGAATAATTCACTGGTGTACTGTAATTTAGCCCACTGAGATGTGATTGCAGCTGTTCCCCTACTGTATATGTGTTTTGATTGAGTCTTGAATCCCACAAGTGTATAAATAGCCATGTGTGTGATACACAAACACTGCCTACATGCACACCTAACCAAGTGGTCTAAAGAAACTTTCTGTGAGAGGATGGTTTCTTGATTGTGTATTTTAGTACATAACTTACCTTAAAAAGAAAAGAACTGTGTAGAACACTTCCCTTTCCTTTCTTATCCAGCTATGAAGTCTTTCTAACTGTGGTATTATAAATACTTTTAGCCAACATTGTAGTAGGAGGGTATCTCTGTTATTAATGAATTTTTCATTCCAAGACCTTTATAATATAAGAGATTACTTGTGCCTGTTTTACAGGTAGGAAACTGAAATGCAGGAAGAAGGTGGTATTTTCCATGGGTTCACAGTGCATTTGAAAGAACTGAGAATCGAGTATTCAGAGTTCATGATGCTGTATTCACAGGCTACTGCATTGTCCCCCTCACAATTCCTTTTCCATAGGAAGCAAGGCAGAGTTTTAATAATACTTGTTTCATTTGAAAGCCAAGCAATTTGTGATTTTCAAAACCATCTTATATTACTTTACATAATCATTTAATCTTTGTGTTCATAATGCTTCTTCTCTTATAACAAACTGGTATATTTGTACATGAAAAACCCCACTTGCACGTACCCCAAATGCACATGGAAGCAGTGGTGATACCTGAGGTTTAGGCAACTTTTACAAGTACTTTGTGTCTGTGACCAATATTTGACACATAGAAACAGGAGGGGAAGTCTTTGGGACCTGCTTTGGATTAAAACAAGAAACTAGTTCCTGGTAAAAATGAAGAAACACGCTGTTCCTATACATGGCATAGGTAGATTTAAGACCTGTAACTAAGGATGATATTTGGCTTATCTGTCTCACAGTGTGAATAAGAAAGCAGCTTTCAAGATATTTCCTCTTTTAGCCTTGTGTGTAGGAAAAAAATGGCCACTTGGTGAAAAGGGTTTTGAATTTTAGATAAAATCTGAAATGATGCTGAAGTTAACCATTTTGCTTGTTTAGATTGGTGTTAAAAAATCAGTTTATTCAAGTCTGTATGTGAAAAAAATTGCGTTTGGCTTCAACTAAGTTTTGAGCTCTGGTGTTAGCAACGAGGAATTTTCCAAGTGCAGAACAAAAATGGAGGGAGTTGCAAGGAAAAAAAAAAGCAAGAGCATTTCTGTTGATTGGAGTTGGAAAATTTTTTAGGGCTTGGTCAAAAGCTCATTGACGTCAGTAGAAAGTCTCTCATTAACATCACTGGGTTTGGTTTTTGGGGCATATGATGGCCCAGATTGTAATCTCAGTTAAATCCGATTCTCTTAAGGAATTTATTCGCTAGTATAACACATTCAAGCTGCTCAAAACTGTTTGCATTAAAAGTTTTCTTAACCATAGGTAATCTTGTAGCCACAACAAAATAGCCCATGAAAACAAACATACTTTCTTTATTGCATGTTTTCCATGCAGCTTTACTCAAATTTTATTGAAATAATTTGTAGCAACTTATGTTATATTTATAGAAGTATGAGTTTTTTTCTGAAATACTGTGATTTATTAGAGCAGAGACATCAAAATTACTCAAAAAAAAAAAATTAAGCAACAAATCTCTAAAAACATTCTATGTGCATATTTATAGATACATGTGTCACCTTCATACCTTCTGAAATTAAATGAAAAAATGAAAACATTTTAAAAATTATTAAGACTTTTTCAACCAAATCTGTAACTCACATCACAAGATGATCCAGTGTCTTTTTTAAGAAGTAATATTCATTAAACACCTGGAGTACAAAAAATGTAAGGTAATAGGATAGTGGGGAAAAAAACCTCTGGAAAACCACATCAAAATAAAAACTGTATATGTTTACAGTATTATATTTTATGCAGTGTATTACTCTGCTGCAGTCTTTGTTTGGAGACATTGACCTAAGTTTTTCAGATACAGATGGCAGAGGAAAAAATGGGTTTGAGAGATGTGTACAAAAGGGTGGAGCACAACAGACACGAAAGGAGAAGGGGTATGTGCCGAGAACGTTGCTTTATGTTGGAGGAGATGTGGAGGAGAAGGCTCTCATGTTAATGAAGGCAAGTTTGAAGATGCTGGAACCAGTTTTGCTTTCCATTAAAATTAATGAGTAGACCTGTGTGGACTCTCACGTGAGGAGTTGTGTGCATGCTCCAGGAAGTCACAGAGTTTTGCCATTGTGCTGCCCAGGAAAGTCATTAGGACCACCTTTGTGAAAAATAACTGTTTCTACAAGAAATGAGGGTTTAAGACAGAAAATAATAGAATTAGAAAACAGAAAGCAATTGCTTCATCCTTTATAGATGGGAGAACTGCTTGAACTGTGAGTAAAAATACGTCATACGGTGAAGGACATTTAATGTTTAGTTGCTATTTTATTTCTTAAAACAACTGGCCAGTCGAGGCATTAAGTACTTTATAAAGTCAGGAAATTAATGATCCTTGTAAAAATTGAAGGTTTTTTTTAGAAAGAGAGCTGTGAAAGAACAAACAATTACAGGTAATCAATACCATTGTTATTAGGAAACCTATGAGAACAACACTTCTTCTCAATTAGGGAAAAACTGTATTTTATGTTTCTCTCCTGCAAGCTGATCTTTGTTCACTCCAGCCTGTAATCTTGGTTTATGCTTTATGGATAGGCTTTGTTCTGGGTGTTTTTGAAGCATTGCATGCCTTTTTTAAAGGTTTCAACAGAAGAACAAATAGCAATGAACTCAAAGAACAAAGGATTGTTCTTTCTCCCTTTCCGTCTATTCCCCCCCCACCCCCCTTCTTTAAGAAAAGAAAGGAATGTTTCATCTTGTTTTTCCTCCCCTTTCAGGAAGTTGATGGCAATAAAGTGATGTCTTCATTTGCCCCGCACAACTCATCTACCTCACCCTTGAAGGCAGAAGAAGGTGGGCGTCAGAGTGGAGAGTCCTTGTCCAGCACAGCCCTGGGAACCCCGGAGAGGCGCAAGGGGAGCCTGGCGGATGTCGTGGACACCCTGAAGCAAAGGAAAATGGAAGAGCTCATCAAAAACGAGCCAGAAGGTAAGGCCTGGGAAGCTGGCCAAAATCTTCTGTGTTCTTTTCTTTTCCTCCAGATCCTTTGGATACGTATACTTTTTAATTGTGCCGTTTTCTGCTCTGTTTGCCTTTCCTTGCTGGCAGAGTTAAAGATCTTACGGTTCTTTTCTGCATTAGAGGTGAATTTTATCGGTGTCCCATCATAGCTAATGTTTTTAGTTTTTCCCAGAAATGAGGGTCTAGTGGTCTTTTTGTTACAGCTGCAACCTCCACAACATGCTAGTTTTAATCACCTGGGGGCTTTTACACCACTGCTCCCCTCTCCCCATTCCTAGAACTAAAATACGTGTTATCATCAATGTCAGTGTTCTTGTGAAATGATCTAGTGTGCGTGTCGTTATTTGAAAGGTAAGAAGTTAAACTGGGAATTGATGAAAGCTTTTGTGTGGGACACATCATGGTCTGTTAATCTGTAGTGCAGGTGCTGTGCTGGCAGAGGGAATGCAGGTGTTCCCTGCATCATGTGTGGCCAGCAAGTTTCAGCTTTGGCTTATAGGTGTCATTTCTGGAGAACGGGTGTTATTCTGAGACCCTCTCCCCAGCTGGTGGTGATAGGACTTGTGCTCTGTGGGCTTACACTAAGACCAAAGATTGAGATTTTTAATCTTTGCCTGTTTGGGGCAGAGTCAAAGTCCTGGCTGGAAGATGAAGTTCCCATTCTGCTCTCCATAGGTGTCTGCATGCATATTTACAGCTGCCTTTTCGGGGCACTGCGAGCCAACTGTGTGAACACACTGAGCCTTGTTTCCTAGGGCACAGTAATGAGACCCTGTTTTCATTTACACTCACCTACCCTGTTATGGAAATATCTCTTCCAAATGTTCAAAACCAGGGCCCTCTGGGCCCACCTCAGTGCTCAAGTATGAAGTGACTGCACCTACAAGAAAATCTAAGGACAACCTGCATACTGGAATGAAAGTATGGATACAAACACTCAGGCACAGACACAAGCATGGCAGGGTTGTAAATTAGGCTTTTCTCGACTGGAGCATGCAGTTAAGGGTCTGCTGGGAAATAAATTCTTTGTCCATGCATTTCTTAAATATTACTTACAGCATTTCTTTTGCATTTAGGTTGATGTAATGGTCAGTGCCATAACATACCTTGTGCCTTTGGATGGAAGAGATTGCGGGGGGAATGGGTGGGAAGGAGACCAGGCTTTTATCTGAGAGAGGAAAGAACAAGGAGTTCTGGGCAATGCATAAATACTCTGTTGAGTATGAGGTTGTACAGGCTGCACAGACTCCATTAAGGAAAGGCCACAGATAGACATGAGAATGGTTACAGAGCTTGTGCATTATCTCAGCTCTACTAAAATGAAAATATACAGTACAAACAAAAGATCTACAGCTTTGTGAAGAGATTGGGAGAGAGAGGAGGGGGAGCAACTGAATGTTGGGCTTTGCAAATGTGTGCAACAAAAAATCTTTTCTTCCCTCCAGCCATTGTTCTATTGTCTTTCAAAGGCCATTAAATTGAACAGCAGGTTGTGATGAAAATTTCATTAAGCCCTAGTTAAATCATTATGAGGGTGCCATATTCATGTCTCTGCTTACTCCCCATCCAGGAAAAAATGAATAGGAAAGAGTTGAGCTTTTTTTCCTTTCTCCTTAAAAGCGAACCAACAAAAGTTCAGAAGTTAGAAGAGAATGGGAAATGGGACATGAAACAAAAGGAGGCCAGAGAGGTGAGCTGGCTAGGAAGAAAATTAGACTTGCATAAGAGCATTGAAAGGTGGTGAGGGACAAATACATCATTTTGACAAGCCTCCCTCCCCCTTCCCTTCAGCCAACATGGTTGTTTTTAGAGTGGCTAATTAAAACATATATATTTCTGGGTGCAGATGGCTAGACTGTTCTTAGAGGTCCTCTACAAATATGAGTTCTTTTCCCTAAATGAGTTGTATACTGATGCAACACAGTGTCTTCTCTGCTTGAACTTCAACAGAAAATTATTGTCATGTCTTCTTCATGTAGTGCTAAAGTAAAATTGTCAGTCATCACTGGTTGCTAGTCAGGTAATTAGCATATTAATGAATTTCCCTATGAATAAGGTGTTACAAGTGGGAATCTTTGATACTACATGTAGGTAAAAATGCAGCAATTTGTGATAAATGCATATTTCATTAATGATTTTTAGTCTTGCCAGTTTGTAAAGCTTTGTGGGATGAAGATCAAGAATCTTGGTTAAGCTTTGCTGCATTATGTCAACAAGAATAATATAATACTTTATTTCCCTTCGGGAAGAAAGGGAAACATTTGCACCAGTAGTTGAGGTTTAATTAAATCAATTTCCTGTGAATCTTTCAAAGACCAGATATGAGGCAGATTCCCATTTCTCTATGTACTCAAAAGTTTATATATTATTTAACTTGTACAATGGGCTGTGTTTGCTCTCTTTTTATTGTTTGAAATAGTCTTCTGAATTGCTGTGGGAAACGTGCTTTTCAAGCATTTTCTCAAATGGCCTGTTTCTTCAAAATCAGAAAAAAGGGAAGGGCTGCACAGACAACTTCAGGTCTCAATTCAGGCCCCATATCGGTCAGGGAAAGGTCTCTTTCCTGAAACGCGCTTTAAGGACAAGTGAGATATTCCAAAATAGTGATAACAGCTTTGACTCTTTCCAAGAAACTTCATTGATACAAAGGAAACAAGTGTTCTTCCATTATGTTTGTTAGAAAATAAAAGTAAAAATTAGTAATTTTGTCAGGACAAGAATTTTTACGTTTTAAACATACTGCTCGGAGTGCAGCCATGCACATGTACATGTGCACATGTGTAAACACACCCCTGTACTCACACATAAGCTGATAAGGAAAGCATCACCCTTCATATAAATAGTTTTCATGTGGATTTGCTGTATATATACCCTTGGTTAATGTGCCCTGTAGGAACCCATGCTACCTACTTTTCCAAAAGCTTGTCACTTACTTTTCCTCCTTGGATATGAGGTTTTTTTTGAGGGGGGAGGGTGGTGTTTTTTATAGGGGCTTATACGTAGCTCTTTTTCTTTTTCCCCCTTATTTTGCCATTTTCCTGCTGCTGGATGAAAGTATGTGATTGACAATGAGTCATGCTGACACAGAGACCTAAGTGTTTCAGTGAATCTAAAACTTGCAGAATTTTACTCATTACTAATACAGTGCTCATTTTTCTTCTCTCAAATTCTGTGGAAAATCCTTACATGCAGCTTTAGTATTAGGCCCCCAAAGGCATAAACCTATTACTGAAGTCACACAATGTTATTTTACATGAAACGTTCTGTCCTTTCTAACTTGAGCTTCAGAAGAGGAGTCAGTCCCCTTTTATTCCTGGTATACAATAATGAAGATAATAGAGTGGGTTTGGAGAAGCCTTATACACTGTGACAGACCTCAAGCCCTTGCCCTGAGGGTCGTCTGCCGACCATGGGATTCCTTTTGCAGCTAAAATCATTAGGAGAATGAGATACAGGCATGTTTTTCTTCTGTTTTCTTCAGGCATCAGAGGATGGCAGAGACTCTCTGTCTGTCTGTTCTCCTCATTTGTAGAAATGAAATGGAAATCTCTTTGAAGTCACTGAGCTTGACACAAGTTTGTGAAAGAAAAGACCAAAGCAACCACTTAGCTTTTCCTTGCACTATTAATGTGATTGGATTGCTGTATTTTAATTTATGCCCTGTGCTTGTGGAAAATTAAATCTCCGAAATCTCTGTAACCTTTCCCCTAAACGTATTGCTTGGCCTCTGGAAAAGAAAGAGGCAAACAAGTAAATTCCTTCCTATTTTTAGAATAAGCTGGAGTATTCTTTGTCTTTTTGTATCTCCTAACTTTTCATTAAGAATCAATCTTCTATTTCCATTTTAGCAGTATATGGTTTTAACAGGTTATGTATCAGTTCATCTTTAAGACCTTCACAGTGGGTCTTCTTAGGCCAGGTTCATGTTGTGGTACAGAATTCTTAGGAATTCTGCATAAAACGTTGATCATATGAACATCCACCTGATGACAGGGACTGAGCTCATGAGCTTGTGTGGGTACAGTCATTCATCTGCACGGCTCGTTCTTCCTTGGTAAGGACCTCAGATACTCAGTTCAGTTGGGCTGTTTAAATGAATACTTTGAATTTTCTATAAAGACACCTACACAGATATACATACTTACACGCACACACACACATATATATAATGTATTGTATGTATTTAGACATAAAAATATATGAACACACACACACACATTATTCTTTTATTATGTTTCATATTTTTCCTGCTCCAAAGTTTTGAACTTATGGTCTTTAGGTCTTCAGAGGGGGAGCAGTTAATCTCAGCTGTTTAGTAAGAAGGGAATACGTGTGCTTGCAGAGCTTTAAAAAGCAATGTGACTACTAGAACTTCATGTATTATAGTAGGCAGCAGTACGATAAGTAATTACTTGTCGTGAAAAAAAGGATGAGAAGAGCCTCTTGGGCATGATTTTTGTCTTCTGAACATCCCCCAAAGGCTATTTGTATTTGATGTTTAAGTTTACATTATAAATCACAACACCTGTTAATGTGGTAATTTAAATGGCTGTTGTTTAAGCAGTTCTGTAATCTATAAAAGTGAGCCACACTGAATTCAGACTCTCAGATATTGAAGTATCTCCTAGCGTTATCAAACTTCTAATCAGCAAATCTTGTAAAAAAATCAAGATGTCTCCCTCTTTTTAAGCCATAGATTCCAAAGCAGGCCATTCATGGACACAAGAAGGGTGGCCTTTGAAATGCAGACTCTTGTTTTTAAATCACATCTGATGAGATGGGAAGGAATAAAGTGCACGGATTCAGGAAAGGCCTAAGGATACTGTAATTGGTCGAGGTTTAAAATTCTTTTATTTGGTTCTTCACTGCCCCTTTGACAGAGTACATGTTGAAGAGGCTTTGTAATGCTTTTCCACTGAAGGACAAGCAAGGGTACTTTGCAGCTGAGTACTTTCAAGTTTTGTTCGTACACTCTTGCTGCTGTGGACAGATGCTTCAGGTGTCTCGTGGTTCCGTGTTCATCTCTTCAGTCTGTCGCCAGAAAATGTGTCTTTTCTTGTAGAGCAGGCCAGCATCAAACTTCCCTGCGCTTCTTTCAAAGACCCTGCCGTATGGAAATAGGCCTTCATATTCTGCTGATACAAATAAAAAATAATGAAAACATTTGAAAGTTTATTTGTGAAATCGGCCTATGTGAAGAGAAGGCCGTGTTAAATACTGTAGCCTAAATTTTTATTAACAAGTGCTTTAACTCTAGAACAGAGGTAGCCTGGTTTGAAGCCTTTCCAGCTCTGACTTGCTCAAAGTGAAGTTTATGAATTTGTTGCCTTCAGTTTTTAAGTGTTTTCCTTCCCAACAGTTTAGCCTGATAGTCACGGTTTATTTCAATGGATGTTTTCAAAATTTGCTTAGATTCCTTTCCAACTCTCTCTTCTTGCATCCTCAAAGGTTTTTAGCTTTTGGATTTTTCTTCTTCCTTTTGATAAAGGCATCTGAGGTGCTGATACAGCATCTTAAATACAGAAGAAAGCATTATGGTCAAGTGAGATACAGAAATCTGGTGCTTTTGGAGAGAAGATGCAGTCCCTCTCTCCCCCTCCCTGGTTCAGAATGAAAGTCTTCTCTGATGAGTCTCTACAATTAATTTTCTTACTAGGTTATGTTCACTCCATAATATTGAACAAGTGGGAGCCAAAGCAAAATGCTTTCTCTTTTCACTTCCCATCTTTAACAACACAACGTAAAAGTGGCTCAGCAAGGCAAAAATGATTATTTGGGCTCCTGTCTACCTTTTATCCCCCAGGTAGCCAGACACCTCACCAGCTGTGATTCATTTCAGTAGGGGTTCTCAAAATTTGCTGTCACTTTTGACCCCATGTCATTTTTCTGTGCGTTTCCCCTGTTGTATTCCACCTAGATCAGTTTGCCATTGGCCTTTTTTTGTGTGTGAGTGTGTGCTCTTTCTCTTTTTAATTTTTTTTTTTTTTTATTATTATTATTTTATTTTCATTTCCCCCTCCCCTGGAAAAGCCATTAGCTTCCTGACCTTCATTTCAGTCCTTGGCTAACTGCTGCAGAAACCTCTGCCCCAGACTGTAATACCCAGATGTACATGAGGGAGTGTGCCAGCTCTTTCCGCGCGCTCGTGTGCCGCAGCTTTCGGGGATGTCATTTATTCAAGAGTGAAGAGCAAGCCACCTGTTTCTCAGGCCTCTTGTCCCTCATATTAAAGGTTCAAGCCCTTGCTGAATAGTAACATCTTAATCTGGGCAACATGCACACCATTTAGCTGAAACCTATTTGTCGAGCTAGCAGGATTTGTGGGATTTTTTTTCCCCTTTCTCTTACCCCTGAGGCGCTTGTCACGACCGTGCATTTTAAAATTAATCAGACCTCCCAGGCTTCTGTGGCTGTGTGGTTTAACATGAAGAAGTGGATATCAAGTATTTGCCCTAATTAAATAGGCCTGCTTGGTTTTGTTCTAGTGGATGCTTGGTCTTTTTTTTAATAAGAGCCGCTCACGGAGGAGGCACGGCCAGCTCTGGAGTTAGTGGAGAGCTCACTTCAAAGTTTTCCTCACCACCTGCGCCCGGGATGCTGAGACCTGAAGGGCTCCCTGGCTCTTTCTTACCAGCACAATTTGTGGGAAGTGAGCGGAGGGGGAAGGGGGAAATGCAGCCAAGTGAGGGAGAGAGCGACGCGGGAAGGGGAGGTGAGGAGCTGGGATGAGCATGTGGATTGGCTTTTGAAGTTGATTAAGATGACCTGTCATCCTGTCTGATTAGCTTTAGATCTCAGTCTGTGCCATGAGCTATTCACAAGGCTGTCTTGTGTCTTCTGTTTACCAGAAGCAAGGGAAAGCCTCTAGTACGGCAAGGAGCAACATTTGCAGCAACTCCCACTTGCTTGTTTAGCTAATGAAGTAGCCTTGTAAAAACACTCTGAAGTTTGGAGCTGTTGCTTAATTTTATTAGATACGTGTCTGTTTAACATTGATATGTTTAAGGTGGTTCGAGGGTTGCCAGCTTTACACATCTGCCTACATCTCCTGCATAGTACATCAGCTGTACTGGGAAGGTAGAATTCCTTTCAGCATCTTTCCTCCTTATACAATCTAATTGTGTTGTGGTTTCTGCATTGCTTCAGGAGAAAGCATGGTATATGTGTATGATTTCTATAATGTATGAATTCAAAAAGGGCTCAGAAACCAAATATAGGAGTGATAGGGGGAACTCTCTGCCCTAAGCGCCCTAAAACCTGTTACAGAGTAATTAAGGACTGATCGAATTTAGCAATTCAACAAGTTAATTTTAGCCAAAAAATAGTAGAAAATTTGGAACAGCTAACATTTTTAGACAAAATGTTTCTTTGGAAATGATATTTTTTGTTTTTAAATGTTTAAGATGATTAATCTGAAAGAGAAATGAAAACATTTCAATTAGGATTAAATAAAACACTTTGGGTCAGGTGGAAACAGCTTTTCCCCTGACTTGGTTTGGCAGCTGAAATGAAAAAATGCAAACTAGTCAAACAAAAATGAGTTGCAAAACCTGGTGAGGTTTTGGGGGTGTTTTTGTATCTAATGACCTGAGAAGGACAAATGAACAGTTATTTTACAGACACTTAAATATATCTGAATGCTTCACACTGTGGTTTTGAAGGCAGTCTGTAATATTAGTCAGAAAAGCTTTCAAAATTTGATTTCCTCCAAACATGCACATTTCTGTGCCTTCTGAAGCCTCAAGTCAGCAAAGTTTTGCTGGACCTAGGGCATTTCATTTTGGAGCAGATTTTAGAACTTGCGTACATTAGATGTGCTTAAACCTTGGAATCTGTTCTAGAGGGCCTAGAAATCTCCAGTTGGTATACCCCAGAATTTTACTTTGCTTTCTGTAAAAATTGTTGCAGCCTTTTACACAGTAAAAAGAAGAGCTGTATTTATTTATTTCCATAACAGTTCAAATTGCCAAAGTAAAACCCAGCAGGTAGGATGATACTCCATTGATTTAAGTTTATTGTACATCCATGCACTAATTCACTGCCATCTTTCTCTTCCTCTCTCAGTATTATTATTCCTGTTTTATTTTTAATTTCAAACCTTGGCGCAACCCAAATGTAAAGAACATATTGACACTGCCAAGCATCTGTCTGGTGCTTGACAGCATCATAGAAACCCTTCCAGTGTTTCCTCTGGGTTGCTATTGGTTATTTAACAACACAATGCAAACGGTGCAGTGTGGGTGTATGTGAAAAGGAAAGAAAGGTTGAGGTGGGGGGAAGGAGCCCTGCACGAGTAAATACGTCTTTCATCATATCTTTTGTTTGGTCTGTTTGCTGTGTGCTATTCAGTAGTCAATAGAAGTTGTTTGACGGTTCTGCGAAAGGGTAAGGAACCTTCTCTTAAACTTTTATTCTCCTTCTTTTGTCTCAGTCCGTAAAGTTTTCTGCTTTTCTTTTTCTTGCCCCATTTTGTTGTCACCTGCCTGTTGTTTGAAGGGGTTTTGTTGCTGCTGTTTGGCTGATGTGAGGTAAGCTGATACTTACCAAATGCTCCTGATTGGGGAGCTTTCTTGTACAGGTGAAGTGGACTTTAGAGAGCTTATGGAAGATTTGCTGTGCTGGTCTTTGGGACAACAGAGTTCTTTCAAGCTTGCGTTTTAATTTATTTATTTAGCCAGAGGATGAAAGTGAAAAGTGAATGAAGAGAAAAATCAGGCTGTGGTTTCTGCTGAAGAATGCCCTGTTGGCACTTGTGTGACTTGGTAAGGCTTTCTGAGATGTTTAGCCTTGATTTAATTCGTATTTAAGATTTCTCCTCCCAGCACATTAATATAATGTCAATGCAGAATGCATTGCGTGGTGTAATTACTGGAGAGAGCAGTAGTTGGGAAAACAGACGGTAATTGAACACATGGCTGTTTATTACAACAGGACAGTGCTCCTACGCTGGTATTTAGGGCATTAATAGGGAAGAATTGATTTGTTGTTTTAAGATGAATTCAATCACTGTTGCTTAGGCCTTTGTTTGCTCAGGCCGAGTTATGCTTTGTTTGTGTTATGTGCCCAAGAGGTTTACACACCACAGCGTGGCATTAGTCATGCAGAGGGCTTGGGAGCAGAGAGCCATTTACATGAACAAAGGACATTTTTCTTTTTGGCTCTGTTTATCTTCCTCTCCAGTTTTGTTACCCTCTAATCTATCTCCATCTCTCTAGCCCTCCTTTCCCCCCCTTTCCTTCCCAAACATTTCTAATCAATGCAGCGGTCCTCCCACTTTCTTCCTTCCTCCTCCTCCTCCTCCTCCTGATTCACCCTCCTGGAGACAAATGGAGCTGTGACTGACAGGTGGCAACACGGGGTCGTGGCATGGGGTAAAAGGTGTAAATAGGAGTGGTGGCTTCAAGGTTTTGCAAGGAAGGGCTGGGGGGAGCAGGGATTGCTTCCAAAGAGGGCAGGGGGCAGTGAGCTGTTCCTGCTCGTCTCCACTCCGGGCGTTCTGTGACGGAACGTGCGCGCCTTTTGTGGGTCCTGCTGCCTTGTGCTCTGGATGAGCCCCGTGCAGGGCTCGTCCTGGGGCTGCATGGGCATCCTGCCCTCTTCTCACTGATGCAGGTTGGAGGGAGGAAGAGGAAGCCATCTGGCTGAAGCTGAATTCCTGGTCTCCCTGATGTGAGCAGCAGTGGTTCGTATTTTAGGCTCATTGTGCTTGAGAGGATCCTTGTCTTGATTTATTTCTGAGTGTGGGAGAGTTAATGGACACTTCAGGGTGATGTGGGCCAAATTCTGCTCTCAGATGCAAGTTCATCACTCCCACTGAATATGCAAGAGCCTAAGGAAGGCAACATTTGACCCAATAAAGAACCCAACGTGACTTGTTTTTCTGTCCCTCTACAGACAGGGATTAGGCCTGTTCCTAGAAGGAGCAGTATTAAAAGAACTGAAAGGTAACAACAACAGCAAAGTCTGAGGGGTCACTAATTGGTAGAAGCTTTTGGTGCCTAGCTGGCAATAATAAGATGCTTGCATTTAAGTACAGTAGTGCAGGATGAATTATCCCCCAGACGTGCCTTTTGGGGTACAGAAAGTGCTGGCTTAGACAGCACAAGGAAAGAGAAGCACAGATGTGTGACATGGAGAGCCAGATTCTTCCTGTCAGGGAGGAAAAGCAATTTCATTCACTGCAATGTGCAAGGAGCCTCCATTGCTCATCCAAGCCTTTTAGCTGTAATTAATTAAATTATTTAATCTGCAAATAAATAATAGACACACAGGAGATGAGATCTATGGATATGAAGTCCAGTGGGGACTGTCGGTTGTGTATGGGACATGCTACTTGGCTACTAATTATAATTTTTTTGTCTAAACATCTAGGAATTGCAGTTGTGAAGGCCAGCCCATTTGCCCAAAGGAAAATATGATTTCCAGCTTAAAAAAAAAAAAAAACACACACACAAAAAAAACCCTAAATAATTATTGTCTTGCACTGCCAATAAACAAGAATGATAACAGCCAAAGATATAAAAGCCTCAAAGTTACAAATGGTGTCCAAGTGCTTTATCAGAAAGGAAAGTGTCTCTCCTGACTTGGAAGTGGTTATCCTAGTGTCCTGTTTTTCCAGTACAGTTTGGAATGTTGCATTAGTCTTGTACTGTAGATTAGCCCGCACAATCTTAAGGTAAATAGTCTAAAGACAAAGACCACATGGAAGAAGAAAGTCTCTTGGTTTTTTTATGCACCCTGATGTTTTTATGTTAAACTTCTTTTTCTTTTCTGTTTTGCACACAACACATATCCCACTTCAGTAACTGAGCGTCTTATCCACACCAGAGTCAGACACGAGGGAAAAAAAAAAAGAAAAAGAAAAAAAGGCAGCAACTAACCAGAAAAATGGTTTTGACTGTAGTGATTACTGTGTATTCATTTGATCCTGTAGGTTTGCTGGCTTGTTGCAAAGTGTAAAGCATGTTCATGTATTTTTGCTGAGATATCTGTATACAAGGCCTAAATAAAGCCATGTATTTCCAAATAGTTATATTTCCTTGTGTATATGAAATTAATATATGGAGATGAAACTAGAGGACAGCAGGCTCTTGCTAATGATTGTCAGCTGCAACAATTCTGGATTCCACACTGATCTCATGTGCAGCTTTAATCAGCAGTGTTGTTTAACTAAATATGGAGACATTTCACTGAAGATTATTTTATTTTAAGTCTTTTATTTGTGTGTGCGTTTCCTCTTGCTGTGTCATCTAATTCATCCACAGCTCCTGTGAAGCTTTTGGGTATGGCACGTATGGGATTCATGTCCAAGCAAAATGCATTCTTCTCTTACTGGTTTGGCCAAGTCAATCCTGTCTGAGTTTAGATGAATCAGGGAGGTTTCATTGGTAGTCATTCTACAACTAAGCATTAAATTATTAGATGAATAATATACGTAACATAGCGGTTTAGGACCTTGTTCTTTCTGCTGAAAAAAAAAAAAGATCCTGTCTTTTTGAGACAATCATGGGGCTTTTTATTATTATTTTTTTGTTAGACAGGTTATTGGATGGGAAAACAGAGTACCCGTGGATGCTACATATTATTATGCATGACCCAAAATTTTAAAGTAATGAGGCTCACAAAAACAAAATAACAAGAGGTGCTTTCTTACATTGCCAGACTGCAAAATTTTCCTAATAGTTCTGTGCAAACTCATTTTGTTGGTTGTTGCTTTTGTTCTGGCATCATGCCATAAATATAGCATGGAGCAAACTGCCATTGAAATGCTGGAGAGAGTTCAGCTGCCAGTTCCATTTCATCCTTGGTGTCTCACAAGTTGGTGCTAACAATTGATCTGCTTATGTTGGACATTGTAAATGTTCACCAGGAATGAGACTGTAGTCACCAACCACCACACTCCGAGCGTTTTCAGGAGCACACAAGGTGCACTGTGCCTGTTTTTAACTCGTCTGCTTCAGCTGTGTTGGCAGGCAAGACCCTGGAGACATAAAGGCAGGTGAAAAAGCATCAAGAGGAGAAGAATGGAGATGCCTGCTGCATTTGCATAATCAGGCAACATTGTGGGAGAACGGAACAGGGAGGCAATGTTTCCAAGGTTTTCAGTATAAGGAGCTTAGAAGTTGTGCTTTAACATTCTTCAGACCATCCCTTCTCCCTTAGAATTCACCTTTGCAATCTGATTAATCTTGGGATGGGTAAAATACTAGTGGAGATCANTTTGTTTTGTTTAGTTTCTTTTTTTTCTTTTTTTTTTTTTTTTTTTTAAATCTTGTTCCTACTTGGAGAGGGCCCTGGGATTGTTTGAGCAATGCCAGGTAGCTTTCCTCCCAGGCTGAATGCAGTCCATAGAGCTGTCAGTCCTGTAGCTTAATACTAGGTCTTAATGTATTAATTCAAGGCTTTCAGTGATCTAGGACACACCATGTGCCAGGAGTGGGAACTAAAATTAGAGGCAGACTTTTGGCTGTGAGAGCTGCTTGAGGCTACTTGGGGTGAAAGAGGAGGGAAGAGACCTGGTGTCAGTCACAGTCCAAGGACTGTGAGATGTCCAGAGCATCCCCCAAAAGCAGAAAGAGGTGTTTTTCTGCAACACACACTGTGGTCAATGACCCTTCCTTTTTCATCTTATCCCACTCACTGATACAGCACTCAGTGGTTCATTTCACACTCCGGATCCATGTTGAAAGCTGTCTTAGTTCACTTGTTACACCAAGAACTGGACTTTGCTGAACTGGGATTGTGATTCTCACACCTCCCCTCTTCCGATCTCCCCCAGCCCCCCTTAAATAGTAGCTATTCTTCCATAAAATGCACCTTTAAAAAGTGAAAACACTGTGGAATTTGAAAAAGTGAAATTCTTGTGAAGGATTTTAAGTTTTGATTCATAGAAAGCAGCTCCTGATGATGTAAAAAAAAAAAAAAAAGACGAGGCAAAATAGGGCTGAGTGACAGAAAAATTGTTTCTCCCTCCTTCACTTCATTGGATGTATTTTATTATGTAAAGTTTTATGCTCTTGGCTGTATGCGAGAATCATTTCCCTGTATTTTTTCTTTTTTACATATCATAATTCTGTTAAGGACTGTGAATGAGGAATAATTAGGCATTATTGTTTGGTTAGATAGATTCACTTGTGGTTCTTTCTTGTTTACTTCGTTCAAACTGTCGATACTGTTCTGGCCGTGCAGAAATAATGACTGTGTTACTTCATGAATATGAGATTACAGGGACCTTGTTTTAAATTGCTGTGGCACTCGTTCCTCCTCTGTGCTTATTTCAGGCTATCTGAAACATATTATTTCTTTTTGAATAGAGAAATACTCAGAAGCACAAGTTCGTAGACATTTCATCTTTATTAAAACATCTTCAGTCTTTACCTTATACTGGCTCGTCTCTTTCTAATAAAAGAAGGCTGCACTTTGGCACTTCAGTGGGATTCACAGAAACATAAGAGGGGGGCCTGATTCAAATGAGATACGTAGAGATAATTCTGCAACATGGAAATCCCGCCTTATATTCAAACAAAGAAAGATTTGTAAGTTTTTATGGTAGGGGAAAAACACTTCTCCTCTGAAATCTGTACTGTGAATCCAAACTCTGATATTTTGCTCCTATTCATGTACAGCACTTTCTTTGATGACTGCTGGAGTTCTGATCTCACAGAGAGCAGTGAATATTGGAGTTGAGATATCTTGAACAGAGCTTAGGGGATAATATTGTGTTTAGTTTGTTTCACTAGATGCAAGCTAATCAGAGAATAATTAACAGTCAAAATGCCAAGGTCCTTGTTCATGTAAAGGATCTGGTATTGAAGTCCTCAATAAAGTAACACTCACATTGAATTCAATGAGACTTTAAACTGAACAAATGCTTCAGGATTTGTCCCCAGCTTTTTTGTCCCTGTCAGTTTTTAATGAGCATCCCATAAAAGTGTTTAACAATTGTACTGACTTTGATTTTTCAAGGTTTAGGAGAAAATTGCTTTCTCAGGTTGAGAAAAAAATGTTGAAACTAAAAAAGCCCATTTTCTCATCATGTTGTCTGACATAGTGTAAGCAGATTCAAAGACTGCCTCACATCATGCTTTCTGATAGTTAAGGATGTTGTAAAGAGTACTGTAGAGAAAACGCTGGGAGGAAGAATCACGGCTGATAGATGGAGATATTTCAGACCTCATCCTAAATTCTTGGGATAGAGATAAAATTTAGACAGCGAGGCAGCCACTGGTGCAAGTTGTTTGTTTGTTTGTTTGTTTGTTTTATAAATGGAAATGGGAAAAAAATGCCACTTCTAAGATCACCCTGTAGAGACAATGGTGTTTGAATCCCATGGTTTTGTGTCAGAGGAAGCAGCTTAGTGCGTCTGGATTCATCCTTTGCCTTTGCTTTCCTCGGTTGTCACTGAGAGCTCCCAGGCTGAGACAGATGGCTGCTGGTTTAGTTGTGTGCGTGGGAGACAGGCACTTCCACATGTGATTTTTTACCATTTGGTAGTAATTAGTTTGTTGTATAAATTAACATTAACTGAACCATTCTTCAGGCATTGTTTGTAATTATTCTTTGAGCCTCTGAGTTGGGTAAAGAAATGAAGAGTGGGGAAGAAACTGCTTTATATTTTGTGCAGGGAAAGGACTCTATCATTAAGCAGAACAGAGCAGCAATTACCATCGCATGCCCAGTAGACTGAAAACTTTGAAAAAGCCCTTTAAAAAGCAAGATATTTTTTTCTTCTGGACATATCAATGGAAATTAATGATTTAGATGTGCAGGTAGGCTTTATAAAATTTGTAAGAATAAAGTATGGATATAAGCAAGGGTAGTCAGGCCTTCCTGACATCTTCATTATTACTGCTAGTACAACTACCGCTGCTGCTGCTTTGATGTCTATTTATAGGAAGTAGAGGATGTATTTATTTTCTGAAATATATGTTCTCTGAATATTAGTCCCTTCCCCCCCCCCATTTTTAAAACATGTCCTGATTTATTTGTGGTAGGCAGTAGGGATCTTGTGCTGCATATCAGGAGATGAGCTATCGTTAGTGCTGGATTTCTCTGGGGATTCTGTCATCTCCAGCAACCAGCCAAATCGGAATTGTCAGGAGAACAGCCTCTCACATGTTCCTTGGCACTTCTGCTTCCAGACTTGGTCAGAATCCAGACATGCAGAGGTTCATGGACATGAAAAATAACAGGGAAAATGCCCTCTGGTATTAGCCCAATATTTTAGGAACATATTGGCAATCCCTAGGTTCATTTGCTGGGAAAGTTCAATGCTTCAGCAAGTAAGAAAGTTTTATATCTCGTTAGACTGAAGTTTTTCCCTTTCTTACCTAGGAGCTGCTGAGAGCTGGTGTTGGTCTTTTAATGGAGCTCTCCTACCCTAGATACAAAGCTGGCAAGATGGGCAGTGTGGCGCTGTGCATTAAATCCTCTCACTCACAGACTGGGTTGCAGAAGTAAAACTCGGGTACATTCCATCACACAGTACTCCCCAGCTTCATTAAAATTAATTTAGTGGCCAATGTATACCCTCCAGAGAAAGATTCATCTGACTTGAGTTTAAAAGTGTCCTGGTACTTTCTTGTGAAACAAAACGGAAGCAGTTTTACACCCAGACTTGAAACTTGTCTATGTAAATTGGTGTTTAGTGTGGTTTTACTTCAGTTTGTTGCATACAGGGCTCACACAAAAGAGGTGAGTTTGGGTCTTATTTCTTCTCTCAGAATTGCCATTAATATATTTACTTTCGTCCAGGTAAGTAGTTTTGCCTGGACAACAAATGCTAAAAGAGGAGTTGAAAATCTGATAAAAGTAAATAAATACAGCTTAGTTAAGAATTGCTCTGTTTTTCTTGGCACGGTGATTTAGCCTATATGAAGCTTTGTGCTGTTTGGGGAAGAGGAAGGTGGGAGGGAGTGTGTGGGAGCTTTGGTGGCTGGAAATGTAAAGAGAATACAAGCTGAGTACGCTGAAACCTGCAGCTAAGGGACAGCTACCACGGATGGTCTTTCTGTCTTGCTTTCTGGCAACGGTTCATGCTGTAACTGAAGGTATCTGTGGTTCTCCAACTTTTGATATCAATGAATCAAACATTTTCTGAACCATTCTATTGAGCCCTTTCTTTTCTTTCCTCCCTTCAACTGCAAAGACAGAAGGTGCCAACCGTGCTTTGATGTTGCTGTGACAGCGTGGTGGTTGGGTTTGCAGGCAGCTGAAGTGAGCACATGAGCTTTTCAGCTCACTTTCGCCCCTGCTGAAGGGCTGTGGGGCACGAAGGAAGAACTGAAGGCTTTGCTGTAAGAAGTGTACAGCTACAGCATCCTTGTACCAATTGTAGGGCTGGGGTTCTTTCATCCCTGGAGGAATACAGGCAGAAAAGATCACTCCCCTGGCGAAAAGCAGACTCAGAAAACAAAATTTCTTACGCGTTTTTTCTTGAGTGGTGTTTTTGTCACAGATTGCCACATGAGCAACATTCCCTGTGTCCAATTTCTGTGACTTTAAAGTATGGTTGATAGCCACGGTAGCTGCGTGCTTCTTCACAGAGGTGAAGTTCAATTACTGCTTGGGAGACACAACCTGACAGTGGTCCTGCTTTACAAGAAGGGACTAGACAGAGATCTGAGCAAGCAAGCTCCCTGGAAATACTTGCCTTTTACAACCCAGCCCCATTTGCATAACCAGAAATGAGATTGCAGGTTGAGCTGAGGAGCCTTTGGCCTGGGCTCAGTAGCAGAGCTCGCTTTTGCCTCCCTGGGAATGCTGCAGGTGGAGCAGCTGCAGAGTCGGGCCCGTAGGGTTCTTGTGCCATAGGAAGTTGGCACAGTGGCCTTGTGTGGTAGCGACACTGCTAGAAAAAGATGTGGTTGCCATAGGTTGTCCTAGATTCTCCTTCCTTGGACCAGACAGTTCTCCTGGCTGGATCTCTTGGAGCTCGTACCAGAGCAAGGGCTGTGCTGGGACATCCAGCTGTGGTCCTGGGGACATGCAGGACGCTGTGCAGGGTGATAGCCTGAGAAGCAAAGATAAAATCAGCCCCTGCTTGCCTGCCACATAAAAGAATTCTTACTGTCTCACATGCTTTTCCTCACGCGCCTTGCAGAGTTTATTTATTTATTTTGTGGACATGCCAGTTATGAGCTGTGGCATGGCAGGAAGGTGAGGAATTTTTTGTTTTGTTTTTAGTCTGGGGAAAAAGCTGGTGGGAGGGGAGCGTGTGGGAGCTCCGGTGACTTGGAGCTCAAAGAGAATGCATTAATTAACCCAGGGGGATCACTGGGCTGCAGGAGCGAGGAGCTGCAGCTTTAAACCCCGCGATCTTTATCCATCGCTGGGTTTGGGTCACAGACCTTGGATAAGAGAAGGGGGAAGGAGGGCGAGCAGGAGGGTGGGCACAATGGGAACCAGATGTTTCAGGCTGGCCGGGGTCTGGCCTCTCCGTTGTTGTGTGACAAGCCACCCTTCTCCCCTGCAGCCCCAGCCTTCCAAAGTGTGTCATTCTCCTCTGGAGCCCTTCTGTCCTCTGCTCAGGGAGGGGGAAGGAAAGCGGGGAGAGGCTCACACATGCGGACATGCACACATACATGGTGCACACATGCCCGCACAGACAGCCCTGGCTCTGCTTTTTTCCTCTGGCCTACCTTTTTGAATGGCCCTGGAAGACTAAACAGGTGTTATCTACTTTTGATTTCAGTGCATTTAAATTAATCCTGTCAGCTCAGCTGTTAAAACAACTGTCATCTCCAGCTGTTAGTAATTTTCAACTGGGCACTTTTACAGGTTGCCAAGTTCTGAGCCTGCATTGTGAATCTCTAGCTCCCTTTCTCTCGAAGCGCTATAGTAACAATTTGTATTTTTTTTAAAGGGGACTTGCATTGCACTGTTTTTACGGCAAATCCTGTTTATTATATATTGAAATAATATCATCACAAAACCCAACATCATCCTGCCAGACTTTGGAATAAAGAGCTAAACCATGTGCAGAGTGCGGTGCATATCAATCTTCTGTGGGTTTGTTGCAGCCTCTCTGCATTTTAAATTTGAATGAGGGATGAATCAACCTGAGAGTTTGGGAGGGAGGGAGAGAAGGGGCTCTAAATTTTTATTGCCAAAAATAAAGCTTTCATTTTAGAAGCACTGGTCTCTCTTTTCCCTTTTGTCTTTATGTGCATTTAATTTTCATAACTAAATTAACAGGAGCTACCTTGAACTGAAAACATTTTAAATACCTTTCAGTTGTTAGATTAATGGCATAGACATCATAGCCGTAAGAATTGTAGGAGAAAAAAAAATCATATGTTGGATACACATTATTAATTTCAGTCGACACTCTCTAATGTGACTTATTCCTATGTGGTCAGGGTCTATAGTTCATTACCGGGGCTTCAGAGTCAGGGAGCACTTGTGGATTACACAGACCTGAGTCCTGGCACTGGAGGCTTTCTGTGCCTTTAAGGTTTCCACTCATTGCAGTTGTCTGGCCACATTTCCAACTGGTATAGAACTGTGGCTGCTCCCTGGACTTAGGTTGCAAGCTGTCCTTAAAACACTGAAAAAGATTATTCAGGCATTTTTTCACCCATTGCTAAGAAAATTATGTACCTAAGAAGTGGCTATAGGTAATTTTTTTTCAGCAGACCAAGTAGCCAAGTAAAGGGAATGTTTAAAAAAAATCCCATATTTTTGTATAGTCTCCTGCATAAATAAGGGCAGGTTTTTTATATCTTTTAGTAAAATAAAGGCTTTCTGTTTAAAACCTCATTTCTTATGATTTTCATTATCTTTTAGTTTTGAATTTCTTCAAGAAAATTCTGCTAAAATAGGAAACACTCCCCAAATGTTACCAGAATAATTATTTTCCTTTCAATTTTTATACTTACGCTTAGACAAAGAATTTTATTTAAGGAAAAAAAAGAAACCAAAACCTTTAGCAATAATGTGAAAAATAAAAAGAAAAATATTCTGAAGTACCATCTAATTCAGCAGGGCAGGTGTTGATCTTATTTCCACCCTAGAATGTATCTCTGCTTTTTGGCATGTTGTGTAATACACAATTGCAGCTATCTCAGCAACATCTCAAATTCCAGCACAGTTATGGCTGTTTCTGAACACTCCCCAATTAATATCTTCCTGGAAAAATTTTATTCTTCATGAAATAACTGGATTCATATGCACCAGACTTTGGGTGCACAGTCATTATCTTTCTTCTCATACAGTGGCACCATTTAAATAGAACGTGAATCAACTTGCTCAGATTTCCCATTTTTGCTAAACAACTGTAGAATTTTTCAGTTAAATGTGGAGTTTTAGTATCCCTCTTAGTGTTAAAATCTGGAAGGCCAGCTATGAGGTGCACAGTGTGGATGTGTAGGACCAGATAACAGACATAGTTGCATCGTACAAATGCTATTGCTACGACTGTTAGCAAGAGCTGTGGTTGCTTGTCTTGAATTCTGCTGTGTCTCTCGTATTACATGGCTAAATACTGGAGTTACAGTGGTACACCAGGCCTTTTTCTGTATAGTTTAACATTTCCCTAATGCAAGAATTCGATCAGTAGTATATTAATCTAGAATTCTGGTTTCACAGAAGCTGCTACTGGGAAGGATTGTTGTTAGATCAAAGCAAGTACTTCCTGTAAAAAAATACTGCCTTTTTGAAAAATTAATTGAAACGACTGAAAATTCAAATAAAGAAAAGATAGACTATGATGGACTTCTCCCCAAAATTAGAAACATTTTGCTTTAGGGGAACTAAAGAGTTCAGGCCCTGATGTAGTCTCATGTATAGTGCGTAACACTTCATTGTTTAAATCTGCATCAAGTCCTTCTGGAAGATGCATTGCCAAATGTTCCTGCCTACAAGGATTTATCAGTATAGGTTTAGTTTCTGCTTTGCAAGAAGCCCCCAGTTGTTTGAAAAGTTTTGAAGCCAGACACACTCATGATCTCTGGGGTGGACTGCTGCTTCCTTACTGCTTTCACCTCCGTGTCTCATCCCCACCACCAGCCTCAGGTTGATTTTGGACTCATGGCTTCTGCAACAAGCTGTTACCATCTCCTCACTGCCAAATACTGTTAAAGGTACAGCGTTTTTTAAGAGTAGACGGTGGTTAACTTCATGCTGCAAAGTCTAATTTACGCATATTTTCCTTGTCATTTTTTCTCTTCTGCACGTTTCTTTTCTTGCAGACAGCTTCCATCTCCTTTGGCATGGCACTGTTGTAAAAGTGAGGTAATTCCAGTGACAGCAGTGAAATTACCTGTGTGTAAAATTAAAGTGAGTGAGACTGAACCAGATCCCAGTATCTTGAACATCCAAAGTGTGTGTCTGCTTTGCTTGCTCAAATTAAACGGTACTTCCATACCTTGAGGGTTTTGTGCAACTGGGAAGATTCCAATAATCTTATCTGTATGCAGTAAAACCTTGTGAATTCACACTAATGACTCTGGGAGTTAACAAGTAAGCACATTTTTCAGCTGACTTTCCCGTGGGTAAGGGACTGAACCTAAACTCTTGACCTTACACATCTAAATTTAGGGGTATTCAAAATCTGAATTTTGCAACTCAAGTCAATATTTAAATTTCTGAGACTTGGCGTGTCGCAGTTTTGGCCAACTGATTTGTGTTTGACAATCCAAAGGTGTAGGAGATACCTGCATAAGCCATAATCTCTTAGAAGATAGGCAGAGCACACATCCAAAGGGTGGAGGCTCTGGAATACTCTGGCCTGGCTGAGGAGGAGTCTGCAGGAACACAGATGTTTGTGCTGCTGAATTCAGAAAACCTGTTCCCATCCTTGCGGACCAGGGAAGCCCTTCCACGGCCCAGAACCCAAGAGATCTATGATACAGGAACATTTTTTCATCCCTTTGTTTCTTTCCTGTGCAACTGGACTAAGTGGAGGAAGATTTACCTGAAGTCTGGCATTTGAGAGGAGAGGGAAGATTGCTCCGTTTCTTTTCACCACTGACTGAAAAAACAGATAACACCAGGAAAAACGGACTCTATTTATTCCTCTTCTGTTTAAATTTTCCTCTTTCGGTTCCATGTCTTATTTTTCCTTTCTTAATACTAACTTTTTCAGTCTTTCCACTTGTACTGTTGGAGGAGTGCATTAGCATCTCTTGACTAGATTTGATGAGCATGAACAAGCATCTTGAAAACAAGCGAGGAAAGCAACAGGAATAGCAAAAATGATAGTGAAGATTTGATATCAACAGGACACGACTATGTGAAGTGTACCACAATGTCAATATAGTGTAGAGTATTGATAGGCTTTTAATTAAGCAGCGATTTCTGTTAGATGAGGTATTAGATGCAGTTCTTGACTGTTCTTAGAGATCTCTAACCCCAATATCCAATAAGCTGTGCCTCTCTAGTTCCTATATTCATAAAGTCAGGAGAGAAAATTTAAAATTATCGGTATATTGCTGTGATCCACTGTGTTATTGTTCTTATTTTGGTGAAACAGTGACATTTTCAATTTAGCTTGTTGTCTAGGAGTGACTGTAAGTTAAGCTGAAAAAAAATCCTCATTTGCATTCAAGGCTATAATGGTAAGTGCATTGCTCAAGTTGATAAAACTTTCCCAAGTAAACAAGCAAGAAATTCGCTGTCCTGCTCACTATTGCCAACCATCTTTGGTAGATATACCTCAAAGCAGCCGCATGATTTCACTTGTAGCAACTTTTTTGCTTAGATTTACTTCCAGCATGAGAAAAGAAGAGGCTTTTCACTTTCCATAATAAAGCAGGTGGCGTACCTTTGAACAAAACTTTCTTTATGTGCTGCTGTTGAGTGTTCTGGACAATACAGTTTGGTACTTCTGTCCTCTCCAGGTGGACTGCTTGCCCGTGGTCATGTGTGTGGATTTTTCTGATTCCGCCTCTTGTCAGGGAAGGTGACATTTTTCAGCACTTTTGGGAAAACACAGGAGATAAGCACATTTACGTGGCACTGGTGGGCTGTCCCAAACAAAGTCAACAGAATTAAGACTGTGTATTTTTCTGTGTGCCTACACATGTGCATCTGTTTATAAGAAGGTGATTTAAATAGATGATATTTCTGATTTTCTGTGGAGGACAGGAAAGACAAAGCCCCACATTTGCATTATTTTTTTAAAAAATGTTATGCTACAGACTCATTGAAGCAGAGATGATGCTTGCTATGTGTTTTCTTTAACAGTAACAATAACATTACAAAAAATATCTTACCTCACATAATGCACGCCAGTAATTGTAATGTTTTGCTATGATTTCCTTCAGAATTTTGCTTTAAAATCTTCAGTTTTGTAACATTTTCTGAACAGTTGATGTGACAAGTACTTGAATTTTACCTTGAATATTATCTTTTTAAGTGGATTTTATTTTCAAATTGTGAAGAAGCCACGAGGTACATAATTCTAAGTGACTTTTCTCACAGACCATTTCTGTCTACCTTTTTCCACAGCCAAAATCTTTGGACTTACCCATAAAATACTTTTCAATAAGAGAAATGCTTATAAATATTTCACCTCAAGATATTTGGAGCAGACAGTTTTGTGCTAAGATAGAGGAGTAAGTGCAGCTTTTTCCCTGGTGAGAAAAATCACTTTGAAACAAGTTCACTAATTACGCCTTTTTCTTTTTTTTTTTTTCCAGTTTCAGAGTATGGTTATGAGGAAGTTGCCATGAGATAAACTAAAAATAAAAATTTGCAACTTGTCAGCTATTTCTGGTTCTCCCCTGCATGATTTGTCTGTACCTGTTGTAAACTGCTGTAGTGTTGTGTCCTTTCAGGGGTCACAAGTTAGGCTCAGGACAAGAGGGGTGCACAAGCAGTCGCTGGTGAGTGGCCGTGTTCTGCAAGGTCGTACTGCAGCCTGCCTTCTGAGAAGTTCAGATGTGTTTCATTTGGGCAACATCCATGGCTGCTTTAGGGATATTTCCATTTGAGGCTGCTGTGAGATACTAAGTCAAGCTGTTATCCTAGCAAGTCGACCATATGACCCTTTTAGAATTAATGCTGCTCTTCTTTAATACTCTCTTTTCAGGTCCTTTTTTTTTAATCACGCTAGAGGACCAGTTGGTTTGTTTAGCTCTATTGCATAGAATATTTCCTTTCATTGGTACATTTTACAATTGTTGTATCTTTGGTATTAAGAGACCAACATGTTTGCTGAACAGTCTGAGAGCATTTTGATGTTCTTACAGCTAAAGGGAGTGTGACTAGAACAGTTTTGGGAGGCTTAGTTGCCCTGATAAGAGATCTGCACTTGAGTGTCAGTGGAAGGAAGGCTCATGCAAACGAGAAGGTTGATGTGAAACTGTGAAATACAAGAAATACAAACAGTAAAATGTAGGAATTTTGCTTTCATCCTTTGCCCGTAACTTTATAACAGTTTGCAAACTGTCTAGTCAGAACCCTCTCACCGCCTTTTTGGATTTAACTGAAAGAAATTTAATGGTAAATAAAAAAAGTTAATCACAAGCACCTAAACTCCTTCCTGTAGAACTGCCCCTGCCCCGTTCTTCCCTCTTTCTCCCTGCTTCCATTACACTGAATCAAAGTACTGGCAATGGTTTCTGTGTTTTAGGAGTAGCCCGTTAACCCTTTCCATTAAGCATAAAAATCTGTATGGCAAGATGAAGATACCGCATGGAAAAAATTCTGACATTTTGTTCCATATTTCTCTCCCATATTTTGAGAAGGAAATTTATACTTCTAGGTATCTAACTTAGGTGGGCTAATTCAAATTCTGACAACACCTGCCCTGCTTAATGAAGTCCATGTGAAGTTTAGCCCTTAAACAACCAGCTTGAAATTCCTTGATACCAGCTGAGCTGCACAAAGAAGTCTGAAGTAAACAGCCTAGGCACACTTCTCCCATTCAGTTGACCATTATAAACTGTAACTGTAATTCTAAACGTCAAATTTTACCTACGTGTGCACTGAGAATGCAGATTCTGCCAGGCAGACTAGAAAATCTCGGCCAGGAGAAAATGGAAGATCTCGAAGGGTTCTCAGTTTGATGCGTGGTGCTGTGGCACTTCATTGTAGCACAATATTGTGAGACAATAATTGTGATGCACTTGGGCACTTTGACTTTTACCTTCCACCTGCTGGGCCAGCTCACCGTGGTGCAGCTTCCCTTCCCACCTCCCACCGTGGCTGCAGGACACAGCCACCCAAACTGCTTAAAGCCGAGGGCTGTGCTGGCAGAGCCCCAGGAACCAGAGCACTGCTGCTGATGCTCCCATCTCCAGCTGGCACGGGGAGTGCTGGAGCATCTCACTCATGGCTTGGGTTCCTGGGCTTTCCTCTGTCCCAACCCCACCTCTCCACGGAGGTTGTGATGGGAAGTTAATGTTTGAGGGACGTGGTGAGACTGTGATAGAAAAGTACTACTTCGGAATCCAAAAATTTTCTTTGATTTCAGTGTGTCAACATGAATTTTTTGTAATTTATCTTCTGTAATAGGTGGTTTCAGGTAACTTGTTGACTATTCATGGCATTAAAACAACTACAAAAGATTAAATAAACCTGTCCATGAGTTACCAGAGGGCACAGGAAGTTGGTTGTATTGACATTCAGTGGATCCTCTCATTTTTTTAGGAGAGCGGTGAATACTTCATGAGGGAGTTTTCATGTTCATTTTTGTGGGTTTTTTTTGTATTTTTCATGCAGTCATTGGTGACAAAGAAGCAGAGAAACCGTAGACCAACTGTATTGCATAGAATGACAGCATCATGCTGCTTCGTGGCACTAAATAAATAAATAAAACCTTTACCATCCAGCCTATTTGACACACTTGGTGGCAAACTCAGTGAAAAAGGGGAAGAAAATGACCTGGAGATCCTGTGGTGTGACCTCCCCTTAGTTGCTCTTCTTCAAAGATATTTGCTGCCCGACATTGCACCGGTGGTAGGTTGGTTTTTCTGCATGAATAAAATGAAGAGTTTTAATACTCCTAACACTTTCAAGAAGCCAGCAAACCCAGAATTTGTAATGGTGCTCATATTTAGTAGTTGTCTGAGCCTAACAAAGTCAGTGGATATTAATGAACTTTGGACCAGAGCCCCAGATGGTGTCCTGCTGCAATTCTCCTGCGTTGCATGCAGGGCTCCAGCGTCATTGAGGCTGTTAAGTTTCTTCCCCTCTTTGCAGGTGTTTTCTCGGTGTCAGGGGTAAAGCCTTCAGCCAGTGCACGGCCCATGGAATGATTGTATTATACCTGTGTAAAGCTTGTGATGGAAAAGCTCCTGTGAGGTGACATGGACAGACTTGAGGGGTGGTGCTGAGACATAATACTCTGTCTTAAAAATAATTCTGTGCATAAATTTTCAAATCTGATGCAGTAGAGTTCTGAGGAAGTTTCTGGACAACTGCACTCTGGAAAACTACATAAATGCAAATAATGTGGGAGGCAAGACCTTGAGTCTTGATTTGAATGGAAATGGCAGTGTGTAATTTCAGTTGAAAACAACATGGGCTAATTTTGCCTTGACAGAATTCAGCCAAAATAAGTTGTAGTTAAAAGGATTTAGGGTGCCATTCAGAACAGATAGCTAACAGTTTGGGGGTTTACAAGGTTTCTTTTAATGTGGTTATGCTCAGACTGTATATCAGACAGCTTCAGGCTATTAAATTACACTCTCCTTGCTAGCACTCACTTCTCAGCTTTTAGAATATTTTCCTTTCTGTTTGTGTATTAGTTAAACACCATCTCAGCAATGCAGAAGCCAACATGAACCTTTTTCCAGAATGATTTTGGGAGAAGGGGAATTCAATCCGGTGACAGATCAATGTTTCATTTTAATTTTTTTCCCGAGCATTTTTGTGCTTGGTCTCTGTCTACGCGTGTAGTGCAGGAAGTCCCACGAGTGTGGATGTCGAATCTCGCACACGGATCTGATCCGCTTCACTCTGCCTGGACCGCAAGCAGTGGTGCCCCCCAGGCTGAACCTTTTGCAGTCCTGGGGAAGAAAAGTGGTCAGCACTGGTTTCCTGTGGGGCTGCTCTCTGCTTTGGAGACCAAATCCCTAGGACAGGTTCTAAAGCCCCCCATTCTGCAGGCACTGCTCTGCTGATGTGCGCAGCTGGTGGGACTGTGCTGACACAGAAAGGCTCTTGCCATCAGTTTGCAGCAGAGTGACATTTCCACCTGGGAGCACAAAGGGTATGAGGCAAATAACTTGTTCTCGCCCTCAGAGAAAAGAAACTAAAGAAAAAAAAAAACCCACATAGAGCCTCAAAGGTAAGAAAAATGTGTAAGGTGATGTTTGTTAAGTTTTTTGAAAGGAGGTAATGATTCGAAAGTCTGTCCAGTTTTCAGATGAGGCTAGTGGGCGTATTGAAGCAATTTCAACTTTCAGTGCGACTTAGGACCAGAAGTATTTACCTTAAAATTAGACTTGGTTTCCCACATTATTTAAATATTCTAAAGTTACATTCTAATAGTTCTTCAGTATTTCTTTCAAGCAAAGTGCAACTTTGTATTTAGCTTATATTAGATAAAGAAACAAAACTACTATTATTAAATGTCTATAAAAACCCTATTTCAAATCAGCACCGTTGTAGAAATTCGGTTCTGTCACTTCGTTGCTTAGCCAGTAATGGGATATTACAGTATTATTTATTAAATTTATTTTATGAATTTTTTATTGACGAACTGCAAAGGCATTTCTTGCCTCAGAGGCCAGGGACTAAAGGAAATCTGGTGTAGCTGGGGCACAGGACAGTGTGGGGGCCTGAGTTTGGATCACCTCAAACTCGCTCCTGTGTTTTGGCCAACACAGGGTATTTCCAGATAGGGATTTGAGCCTCGCAGCTTGGGCTCACACCTAATTAAGTCTGAATGTGGCAGAGTGAATTAGTGTGTGGGTGTACATTGTCACGTGTGCACCAGGGGCACCGCTCTGTGCTACGCTAATTAACCAAGTTTTGTGAGAGGTGACAAAAAACAACTCTGGTATTTTTGTCTCCGGTGCACTTGGAATTTAAGTGAGAAGAGTGAAGACAGTAACGTACATTGAATAATTTAATACTTGACTTGCTTGTAGTTGTGGGTCACATTTGTCTTACAAAATCCGTTTGTCTGTGGGGTTTGGTTGATGGAATGAATTGAACTGTGGCATTGTGGGTAGAAATAGCACATGCCAATTCTGCTCTTCTTTACTCTGTTAGTCCCATTTGGAGTCAACAGAAGGAAGTATTTAACAAAAAAAAAAAAAAAAAAAAAGGCATAATTTGCCCAATTCCTGATATGATGGACTGGAAAACCTGTCCATATAATTTCTCTCTCTTCTTAATTATATTTCTGTAAACTAAAATTTAGATTTTTTAAAGAGAGTTTTCTTAGATCCCCCAAATCCTTCTTCACAAATGTACAACAGTTTTGGGAGAGATTCTTCTTAAAATACTAGAATGGTGCTTTTCGCAGCACCTTTCTAACAACCAGATTAGATCAATGTTTTAGGTTAAAATTATGAAAATATTAGTGGAGTATAAAATTCACTTAAACTGGACTAAACCCATCCACAAAGGTGTATTTAGGGCCATATTTTAAATTTAGCCCATTCTAAATGACTTTATGAATTTGGACTGTGTAATACTCAGCAGTAAGAAGAATGGCAGTAGCTATTTTCACATAGTGTAGAGAATGCTGAAGAATGAAAAACTGAACTGTCCTACTGAAATACACCGTATACATTATACCTCAGTGGCTACACTAAAATAAGGATTTTGTTGGGTTTATTTTAATTTTGAAAATAATAGATTTGACATATTCAAGTTGGTTATCTTTTACCTGCCGTCTGTAGTAGCTAATAACTGGAGATGAGCAGAGAGATCTATTAGAGAAGAAAACTGTAGGGGAGAAGAAGGTGAGATAAATGCTAAATGGACCTACATAGACATAGATGCACTGGTTTGTATTAGTGAGAGGACATCCAAGCTGTTATTCGAAAGGAATCACTCTGTGTCTAAAACATGCCTCCATCACTTCTAGCATAGCCCACGTGCCCCCAAATATTACCCTTGGCCTTAAGGGTTCCTAAAACCTTTGGGGCAGCCTTGCAGCTTCAATATTTTACACTGCAGTGTCTCATAAGTAGAAGCCAGGTCCTTCCTGAACCAGGAAGTGAAAAGCTGGAGTTGAAATCCATACATGAAATCAAAAGCTGCAGCCAAGATCAAGGCACTCTGTGCAAATGTTGCTGTTTGTGTTTATGAAACAGATGAAGGCCTATGTGTCAAGTTGAAATTTGCAAACTTCTGGTGGCTTGTGTGTAAACACCAAAGTAACATTAACATTGCTTTAAACATGGTTTTGTTTGCTTTAATATCCTATAAATTTTAGTCTGACATTAAATGTGTCACTGAGTGTGATGAAGCTGGAGGGTAATATCTCACTCAAGTGCCATTTTTGTCGTTGTTCAAAACTATGGTAATGCATTTGATGATTCTTATCTGTTCTTCAATGTCTGTGGTTATCTTTCTTACTTTCATTCTCATACATATCTAAAATATTTAGTCTGGATCTGGAAGATTTGATTTGCTGCCTAAGTTGAAAGGATAGAAAAACTGATCCCCTGTTTTTATTTCATTTTCCTGCAATCCTGTAGACCTTGAAATGGAAGCTGGCATATATGTAAATAGGATCTTCTTCCTTGGATCTTTTGAAAGTCGGTTTTCTCCACAGGTAAATTAATCGGTGATTCTAGCAGTGACTGTGGCAAAAACAACCCAGTGGGGTATGGATTTGAGGATTCTTCAAACTTCTGCAATAATAATTCCACTCTGTTCCTGTGCATGGGTCTGTCACTCAGCTAGTTGTACTGATGGAACTAACAATGTTCGCTTGCTAGGAGAGATTCTGACAGAGGAGTCAATGTTTGGGTGGAAACTGAATGAGTACTCAGCTCAGTCCTGGTGCCAGTTTATTTGATCCACCTGCCTGTCTAGCTCTAAGAGTTTTTACTCTGTTGAGAAGTCAGGTAGAATAATTCTATGAAGCCACAAAAGAATATTTTCAATCACAATTTTTTTTTGTAAAATGTTCCCTTGTTCTAAGTAAGGAGCAATATTGCCCTGCTTGATTCCTGAAGTCATTTTAAGAAGAGAAAGGGTTTTTTTTTTTTCTATAGACATACACATAGTGATGCACTTTATAGTCTCTGTGTATGAAAAAATCTATGGAAAACATGTTTCTTTAAAAAAAAAAACCCCACATTTTCCCCTCTTGTTCACATGGGATGATTATTACTGCAGTGTAAGGGCAGGATGTGTCATAGTTACTAAACCCTTCATATTGGAACAGAGGTACACATTAGATTTATCTGTCATACTTACACTTTCCTTATTCATGGTGGTAATATTAATTATCTATTGGAAGTGTGTGTGCAAATTTTTGACTGAATAACAGCATGAACCTTTTTGAAAGTTAATAAAGTTAGGAGTGAATGATAAAAAAGCTTCTGCATTATACTATGCATTGCTTTTGTGCTGCTTCTATTCTAACAGCACAGCCACATGTCAGAGTAAAGTAACATTTAACGTTTCCTATGTGAAAATTTATTTTTGTCCCTCAGGTGTCTCCACATGCATGTTAGAGTTGAGCCCCGCTCTGCAATCACAAGTTGGTCATCAGACATTTAGTCTAGTTAAGTTCAGATTCTGATGTGCATCTATCCTGTCAGGTTAGCTCAAGGCTTAGGATGACACTGGAGCCAGACTCTGTAGTTCTCTGTATTAACTGTCTGTGTTTCTCCCTTTCATTCTGCTCTCGAGGAGGCTGACTTTCTGTCCAGATGTGCCAAGGATAGGGAAAATACTGTTTCTTTTGAGAATTCACATCAGCTGGGTCTAAAACTGTAAGACCTGAGTCAGATTGGATCACTGAAGAAAGAAAGAAATCTCAGTTACTGTAACATTTACTATTTATTATATTTCTCTTGTTTGCTATGGAATTAGGGAAAAATGCTAAAGAAATAGGGACCTTTCATAAAAACCCAGTGACCACCATTCTTCCATCCCCAGTTCACTGCTCCTTAGTTCTGCTTCTCCTTCATCCTTGTGTACAGAACGTTTTACATTTTACGTTGACTCACCTTCCCACAACAAAGTCCTCATACCTGTCTGTTTCCCCAGTGGCAGCTTTGGCCTAACAGCCTGGTGTGTTTCTTTTGGAGCTTCTACCTTGTGTTTTAGGATTTGGAATGCATCTTCATTTGTTTTGGGAAAGCATCCAGCCTTTTTTTTTGTGTTACCACAGTAAAAAATAGTAGGAAAACCGAACACTTAGCGCTGTTGCCCATACTTTGTTATACAGCTGTGCACCAGATCCAAAGTTCTCCAGACAGGACAGAGGCTGGAAAACTTTTCCTGTGGTATCATGCATGATGGTTATTGGTAGTGATTTCTATTTTGTTTTGACTTTTTTTTGGTTGAAATACGCACTTTCATGAAGTGCTTTTTAGACAAATGGCAGTGGATGGCTTTTTTCTGAAATACTTTCTTGCTTATCAGGATCTTCCCACTCTTATGAATAACTTTCAATTGCTTTGTTAGCTTTTTTCAAACATTTCCTGTGTAAGGGATAATAACCTGATGGCCTGGAAGTACCCACAAAGTGCAGTAGCATCAAATAATGTTGGTATGAGGTTATGAAGAGAAAAAAACTCTACAAGTTGTAAGATTTACTCTGTGTGCTTCCAAAAGGCTTTTATAGGTCCCAGGGATCAATAACATTACAGAATATCAGAATATGTATTGCAAATATTAAAGCTGTCTGCAGTCTTCTAACTTCCTTTGAAGACAATGCTGAAAGAGTCTGTACTCATTTAATCTTCACTTGACAAAATTTGGCATTCTCAAGCAGTGTAGCTGTCTTTTACAGAACAGTTGAGAGAAGTTAGACACTAAAATCCAATGCTAATTTTGCTTAAAAATGGCAGCTTAAACTGTCAGATAGCAAGAAAGTAATGCTGCCCTTGTTATTCCGGTGTTTTTGTTTTTTTCCCTAGCTCAGAGGCTAAGCGTTTCAGTGTGGACAGTCAAAGTTTGAGAAGTTAAAAGCAATCGAAAACAGAAGGACAGAAGGGGAATTTTAAGCAGTCCAATTAGTATGAATTATTTTCAGCATCTTGTGTGACATAAATTAAGTTTTTCCTTTGTTGGCACTTGTGAAAAAATAACAGCTATTGATTAGGCCTGTCGAGCCCTCCTGGCCTGACAAGATATTTTACTGTAGTGTTGTGGGCACAAGCTAGCAATGATGCAGAGAGAGTGAGATCCTCTACAGTCATCTCTCATTGTTATTTTTAGTGGGCTTTTTTTTTTTTTTTTTAAGATGTACTGTATACAGTAGAACCTTATTAAAGCCTCACTTAAGATCCTCAGATAATCACCCTCACCAGGCTGCTTCTGAGAAGTTTTCAGGAAACCATTTTTAAATGCAGCAATATATTGATTTCTGAGGGGGAGCAAGTGGGAGGTTGCTAATCTGGGCACTCGGGTCAAAGCTAGTGTTCGTGTCCCCGATTCCTTATTTTAGTGGGAGTGGGCTGCAAGTGTAGGCACATCTCTGTCACTGATTAGAACTTGGTTGTTAGTTTTCGGTGCTGGCAGTCTGAAAAGCTGTGAATGTTGTCTCAAATGTAGAACAGATGTAGATTTTTACTCCGATGAAATGAGGGACCAGCACTGACAGTGGTATGAAGAAGAATTTCAGAGGTGACAGTGAGAAGACACAGTGTTTTGTTTTCATTTTCAGATCTGAGATGGGCAATAAATACTGCAATGTTTGCAAAGAACTATATTTTGGGGCTGAGTATAAGCATCTTAGGGTGAGGTGGGCAAGTCTAAAGACTTCATGTTGCCAGGTGAAACAGGTGGAAGAGACAAAGGTTTGAACAATTTGGTTTCCTGATATTTTTTTTTGTCCCTTTTAGTTTAGTATCAAAATCCCTAATGACAGGAAATGCTGTCGCTGTGCTTTTTGAATCTTTTTACCAGCATAGTCCATGTTTAAATCTAGAAACAGCCTTTGATACTTGAGCAGCAAACAGTGCTAAATCATCAGTAATCCCTATACAAGGTGGATGGTGTTGCTTTTGACTGCTTCTCTATCTTCTTTTCTAAATAAACCCAGACAGTTGTGGTTATATGTTCATTTGGCAAGAGGTGGCTTGAATTTCCTTACTGTTTTCTATCCAGAATTCCTGGAAAACCATTTAGAGATAGATAGCATATGATAAAGACCACAGTATGCAGACTGAGATTACCAACATATTGGCGGATAGTAGAATTCATTATGTTATTCTTGTTTTTCTTTGTTGGGATTCAAGCTATTGTCAGGAATGATGACTTGTGTCAGAGAGGGTTTGAGTGCCAGTGCAAGGATGGCCAGCTCTGGCTGCCAGCACATCTTTGTCTGTGGTCAGTTCAACTCAAGGGATGCATGGAGCTAAGAACAAACCCCCATAAACCAGCTCTGATGAGAGAGTAGTAGAGGAAAGGATTTAGGTTTGGTGAATCGTGGAGTCAAAGAATGATTTGGGTTGGAAGGCACCTTAAAGATCATCTCATTCCAACCTCCCTGCGGTGGAGAGGGCGACTTCCAGGGAGTGAGCATCCACAGCTTCTCTGGGCAACCTGTGCCAGTGCCTCACCACACTCACAGGCACCCTGACGTTCCTCACTGAGGAGGGAAGGATGGTTCCCATCATTCATGATGGTCTTTTTCTCTCCTTTTCCAAGAAGTTCATGCTTGAGATGTCTCTGGTCCACTGTCTCTTTCTAGAGTTTCAGGTGGCTTTAGTTAAAAATTTCCTTTGCTTTTTTTGGCTGAAAGATTACAAGCCTTGCCTTTTGTATTTGGACCCTGCGTCTGTAATCTCTGTCACTGTGATGTGTGACTGAAATTATTACAGCACAATGTGCAGAGGGGTGAGGTTTAGACTGTGCAAAGATAACACTCCTGCTGAACGTGATTTCAGATGTCTTATGGATGGCATTAGCCACAGGAACATACGCTGGGCCTGCTTTGGGCACCTCTTTTTTGGGCACCGTTGACTTCTCATTGCCTCTGCCATGTGGGGAGTGTGTTGTGGCCTGTTTGGGGAGGGCTCTGTGGGCTCAGGAGTCAGGATATGTCGTGACAGTCTGCAGTGAGCTGCAGGGAAGGGCTGTGAAGAGGAGAGAGGTCTTGGGGAGAGCACCTGTAGCCGGGTCTGTTCTTACCAGGGCATCTGGGGACCAGCGGGGCATGTCCTGGGCAGCCTCTCTCCTAAAGCATCCCGGATTGTTCCTTTAGGCTGCTGTCGCCACCTGTTTTGGGGAAGAATTTATTCACAGGCAGGATTGCTAAGCATTGAAACAGGCTGCCCAGGGAGCTGGGGGAGTCACTCTCCCTGGAGATGTTCAAGAAACGACTGGACACGACCAGGGTGCTGTGGTCTAGTTGACAAGGTGGTTAGTCAAGGATTGGACTTGGTGATCCTGGGGTCTTTTCCAGTCTCGGTGACTCTGTGTGTGACCTTAGCTCTGCCACTGGGCCCTGTTTGGTGTCTTTGAGCCAGACATTTCTTTTTCTGCCTTATTTTTTTCCACTTGGGAATAATGATGCCTTTTCAGCTAAAGCTGGAGAATTATACAACTGTTAAGATGTACAAAGTCATCATGAGATTCAAAGGAATTGTCTTGGACCTGCCAGGAGAAAATTTTGTCAATGTGCTCTACAGCTCCAGCTTCCCTAAATTTGCTGGTTATCCAAGATATGGTGCCTAACCCTTTACGTTTTCATCTCTGGAGAATGCTTGGAGTGTGTGAGTTTGCTTTATAGGTTTTGAGAGGTATAGTAAGATACTGAGCTGGAATCCTAGAAGTTACCTAGTGCAACAGTTAAAATGTATTTATCACTAACCCTCTTGGTTTCATTGCTATTGCTGTTCCATATAAGACTTGCATCCTTTCTGTCCTTAGCTACTTCCTTAAAATACTGTATACATAGCTCTCCTGCTGATATTTTTGGTAGGACTCCTTTATTCCTCTTCCTTGTTGATTTTCAAACTCAAAGGACTAGATTTAAATAAAAGGGCATGTCTTTGACTTTAATAAGCTTTTAATAAAATCTGAAAAAAAAAAATGCCACCGACACCCCTAGAAGAGCAGTTTTTATGAGGGTTTGCCTACCTCTAACTCCTCAAGAGCCCATATTCTGAGGGCTGCCCTACGCACCTGGCCATAATTAAGTGGTCTTTGTTTTTCTTTCAGTCTTAGTCTTTCTTTACAAAACATGGTGTTATGTAGTGTTGGGGAGAGCTTATAAAAGTATTAACTCAAAGTAAAGTAAAGCGTGACTGCCTGGTAAATGTGCCACCCAGCAAGAGACTTTACTTATTTCAAGGCAAGCTTTAAAATGTTGACTGTTTTGATGCTTTGGGTATTTCCCTTTACAGTAGGATCATTCGTTTTCTTTTTTTTTTTCCCTTCTATTTTCTGTTATGTTCCCCATCCTGATTTTTTTTGTTTAATGGAAAGTTACAAGTAGATGAGGTTTCTAGAAACCTGGCCATTTCAGGTTGAACAGGAGATAAACTGGTTAATAAAAACAGATCCCCCGAATTAAAACACTTCCCTGGCATTGGATTGAAAAGGAAAAAATGAGAGAGAAAAAGAAGGAAATGCAATATGGACATCACACATGATCTTGCCCTCCTTTCAGGTAGGAACAAGCGCATCAGTTTTTTACAATCAGCCCGTGTGTGTTTGTGTGTTTTCCTTCCCTCCATGTTGTTTCACAGTTATCTGTTAGTAACAGCAGTATTATTACACACAGATTAAAAGACAGGCAGCTTTTAGGCTCCCCGACAGTTGGCCAGAGCAGAGATTAGAGATAAAAGTTAATCCCGTGAGGTAATAGCAAAAAAAGAGTGCAAAGACATGAGATGAGCCGATAATGGTTTGTTTAGGTAAGAAGGCTTCCCTTGCCTTGGTGATTGGCTCTTGCTCAGTGGTGCTTTTAGTGATAGCTTCCCAAATCCTTTCGAAGGTTTTTAACAGTTAGCAGTGGGCTGAGGAGAGAGTTAGAGGAAAAATATGGGAGCCAGCAGTGGTAAAACATAATGAAATCATTCCAGCCATAAATGGAAGGTGCCGGACCATGGGGGAGATGAGAGATGTTTTCTTCCACAGCTGCAGAGCTATTAGTCAGTTAACACTTGGACAGAGGGAGGCTGAAGCAGTCTCTAAGTCAGGGTTTAAAATATCAAAAGAACTTATGTTTATGTTTCTTGTAAAGTGGAAAATAATTTGAAAATGTAGCAACATGAATATGACTTCAGGGTGGTTCAAATGTTAATAGCGTGATATACTGTAAGTTACATGTCTCTTAAGTTTTGTTACTCTTATTGCATGCTCAGGGAGAAAAGTTTGCGAAGGTTTTTTGGACTTCATATATATTTAGGAATGCTCTTAAATCCACGTGACATCACAAATGAAATTCAAATAAATCCATTGCTTTCTTGTCAAGTTATGAAGGGGTATTCAGCAGAAGATTAGGAATATGAAACAAGTGAATCGTTATTTCTGCACAGCCCTATCATTTTGCAGCTAACACAGATAAATATGTGTTTGAAATAGAAGCTATCTACCAACCACTGGCAATCCAGCACTTCACTGCAGTCACAAAATTGAAGAGGTGGAAATTCATATCTTTGTTTTTTTAAACGAAGATTGATGACAGCAGTAGCTTTCTGATTCTTGAGTACAGTAATAATATGATTCTGAAATACCCAATTAGCAGGCTACAATTATTGTACCTGCCTTAAAGCTGGCTATTGCTAACACCAGGCTAAGAAGTGAACTGTAATAGAAATAAAAGCGTGCCTTATTATGGCATCTAGCCACTAGAATTGATGGAAGAAAAAAGTCTGCCCTCACACTTCCTTCTTTGTCCTTTTCTTTTGATGAGGGCAGGGAAGTAGCACGAATACCAAAAGGTACAATTATAAATAGGGATAATTCCAGAGTGACCGTAAGAATGAGTTCCATAAGATATAATTTGTTCTACTCTCAGAATGTCTTCAGTTCCCCTAAGAATCTATTTCAAAGAGTCAGTGAATCAAACTCTGCTTTATTCTTATTTTCTGTCAAGGATTGAATAGCTAGGTATTAATTACTATTTCACTTAGAATATTAATGGAAATTATTTGTGTGCTCACAATAAGGGGATCTTGGAAGGAGAAGAGATGAGAAGTTCGGAAACTAACCAGTCAGATGTTGTCCTCAAGTTTGAGGACAAAATCTGAAAGTAAATTTCATTTACTTTCAGAAGGAAGTAAAATTTCAGAATTTTAATTCTGAAATTTCAGAATTTTAATTTCAGAAGGAAGTTAAACTGTTGTTTCTATGATTTTTTTTTAATATCATAACAAAGAAGTTTGATCACGCAGTGGAGTGTTTGCCAGTCTCTCAGGCTCTGTGAACTGTGGGACAGAGGCAGCTTGTCACATTTGTGGATTGGTGTTCAAATTCATGAGTTTTCAATTGTGCTTATCCACTGTTCAAGGGAACTTGAGGTCTGAGAAAGGAATGTTAGGTAGCAACCAATAAGTATTGTACTGTGTTCTGTTTCTAGGTTATGCATCATGGAAGTGTTCGCAAAAGGCCACCAAAAGGTGGAATGAAAACAGCACTCCACAAACCACTATTTTTTTTTCCTTGAGAGGTGCAGCATCTTTCAGGGCATATCTGTTTCCTCCAAATTCAGAGGCACAGACTGGTTTAGGTACATTTGGGGCTCTAGACTATCATCATCTGATGTATGAGATCCCAGTACTGCTGAAGTAACGCTGAGATGTCGCAGGGGTAGGATATCCTCCTACAGAGCAGTGCATCTCGTGTGGTGACCAGAGCTGCAGACACTTGCAAGGTGCTAATTTATGAATCAGAAGGGGTGACAGGAAGGAATTTTCCCCTTCAGAATTTCGTCACAGAAAAAAAGAGAAGAACACTTTTATAACTATATTTTCAAGTTAGGCCATGCTTCATTGTGTTTGTCCAAAATATGATGCAGTTTTGCATCCTTCTCTGCCTGAGAGCCTGTAAACTTGCCAGGGTATTTCGTGTCCTGTTTTTGTTTTGGTTTTGGCCATAGAAATTCCAGGCCCATTTTCTCCTTTTTGTGCTTGAATGAGCAGGAAAAAGAAGTCAGAGTTTGGAGAATGTCCTTTTCCAAAGGAGCTCAGGCGAGTTGTTCTTCCTTAAACAATTTTGAAGCTCCTTGCTTCAGGCTTGGTTAGATTAGTAGCAAGGCAGGTCATCAAGTTTCAAGAAGTTGTAAGAAACTGTGGTAACAAAATTAAGTGTCAGTTTTTTCTTTAGTACAATTAGACAAGAGAAGGAAACAGAAGCCTCTCCACTTGCCAAAGGAATTATCACATTCCTCTCTTCTGGTCAGAGGTAATTCCCATTTCTGGATAACAACTTGCCATAGCATTCATAAACAGTGCTAATATAATTTGTTTCTAATAGAATTTCATGGTGCACAAGGCTTGCAAATAATTGGTTTAGGAGTAAATTGAGGGGAGGGTTTCTCTCCAATCTTTTTATCACTTGCTGCTACCGTGTGTCATTCAGAGTCCAACTCAATCAAGAGTCTATTACTGATAGCTGAACAATGTGGTGCCTACAGATCTTTTATGATGCAAAAGTGGGCAGTTACATTGTGAATCTTTCAAAAGGCATTACATTAAAAA
>WBMY01010596.1:826345-836513 GCA_013397315.1 Donacobius atricapilla | reverse complement strand
AAAAAAAAAAAAAGAAAGGACCTTACATACAGGCCCTTAGATAGAAAAGTGATTCATTTGAAATAGATTTTTGCTGTAATTTTGTTGTTCGGAATCCTAAACTGAGTAATGGGACTTCTTGAAGAATTTGATAGTTTTACTGAGAGTCAAAGAAATTATGTGAAGTTTGGGTGTCTGTCCACTTAGTACGTCAGGACTGCTGTGCTCCTCTGCTTCTCAAATGCTCCACATATCCCTTACTTTTCCCAGGCTAAAGGGTGAGCAAATGAGATCCTTTAGGCTCCCTGCAGCACAGTTTGGTACCAACACATCAAGTTGTCTCTGTGAGTACCAAGGGGTGGTGTAAGAAGCCTGAGCACTCCTCAAAAGGGAAATAGATATTATACAAAACTTGGTGTGAAGGGGTTTTTTTTAAATCAAACCAAAATATTTTTTGAAAGTCTTACCTCAGTGAATAACTTTGTCTTGACCGAGTGGGACTAGTGTACAGTTCACATGAGCAGTGTATTTCACGTTCCTTTGCATGAAATTGGGAAAAGTGGGGGGCATATTGGGAAAAATGTTCTATTTTCCATTATTTTAGTCAAATGTCACATACTGATGATGGGTTGATAAAGCCTTCAGCTTAGATGATTTCAAATGTTTGTGCACTTTCTTGACTGATAATCAGTAAATAAACAATTAGATTCTACAAAAGGAGTCTTTTTAAAAACATTTTGTCTGTGTCCATGGCTTTCATGGTCAGACACTGAAACGATGAAGTCTCAGGAGACTGAGGGAGAATGAAAAATATCGTAAGTTCTTAACTTGTCAGGATCAAATTCTCTTTTCTGAACTGCCCTACTCCTAACTGTAAAAAGCCAAAAAGCTAAATTAAAATCAGTTTTTATGATCAGGAATGAAACTGGGCCTTGTTAAATAAATGTAGCTTCACCATGTGACCACTGGAGATCTCCTCCTATGCTGATCATCTTGGTAGTTGTACCTTTCTGCCAGCAATACCATGTATGCAAACAGTAGTCATTTGTATTGCATAAAATCAAAACATAAAATTTTGTCTTTGAGTTCTTGCCCTATTTTTTGTTAATAGGGCAGTAGAAAACAAAAAGTGAACCTGTGGAAGATTTTTTGAATAATTTTCTTTTTTTACTGTTTTCAGAAAAAGGTTCTATGCAGTGATGATCAGTTTGATCAGAGACAATAATCTTCTACAAAAGAGAAAATTTACAAACAAATTTAAGCAAGAACTCTATCAGTAATTCACAGGAAGATGTAGAGAATTTTGGCTCTATTTTTTTTCCAGTCTTTTCCAGCCTCCTACGCGTCTGGGTTGTAGGTGGGGTCAAGTTGGGAAGTGTTAAAAATCAGAGAAGAACAGCTAGTGGTATGTTCAAAGTTTATCTAAAAGTAAGGAAAGCCACTTAAAAGACTTTCTTAGCAAGTGAACTTTCCTGATAATTTAAGAGACCCAGGTGATTCAGGGAGTCTCAACAATGTCTACAAATTTAAGTGATTCTCTGAACTTTTGGCGTTTTAAAGGTTATTCCCGTCACTGGCGGTACAGAGCTCTCACCATGACTGGCAACTTGAGGGAGCATGCAGTTTTTACTCTATTGACTCCTGGCTACCGTTTTGTTCATGCTCTGCTCTGTATTCTTGACAGCAAATTGATTTAACTTGCAGCAGGAAAGAGTGTGTGAGTGTGAGTGAGCAAAGCCCGCAGGAGAGGGGGAGAGAAAGAAATGTGTGAATGTGAAATGTAGCGGGGAGCAAGGCGAGGATACTGAATGGCAACATTTAGGCATTGACTGTGACATTGTATTAACCTTTTTAATGGATGTATGTAATAAAGTGACATGTAAATGGAGCACAAGGGGAGATATGACACTATATCTGGAAAAGGATAAAACAGTCAGTGAATACTGGGCTATTATAGCAGTTTGCAAACCTTGGATAAACTCAGTCAGCGGTTGTATAATTGGTTATTCAATCCCAACCCTTGTTCACAGCTCAAAGCCAGGAACACTGAGACCTGTTGCCAATTTGAGTGAATGCAGGGACTGTACTCGGCCGGAGCCTCGCACTGGAGCCAGGCCTTTTCCTGTGGGCTGGTTTCCACCATGTCTGGGACTGGCGCGGTGACAGTAGCCCTTTTGTTGTGAGAGCCTGGCTGGTACTCCCCTCCTTTGCAAAATGTCTAACAGCTACACAAATATAAGAAAATAGGAAAAGGGACTTACTGTAGCTTTTCTCTCACCGAGTTAAATGTAGGAGCTTTGAAAAGGAGGCAAAGTCCAGGCAGTGGGGAAAAATGAAGCACATTATGGCCAGCTGAGGAGAGCGCCATCTCCTTCCAGGGTGTGATATGAGCCGTGGGCAAACTTGTTCCTCCTAAATTAGGCTCCCAACCCATGCTGAGCAGCCTGGGAAGTGCCCTTTGGAGAAGGGATCCCTGCTGGCCCACTGCAGTGGCTGCTTCCACAAGCCCAGGAGCTCCTGCATGGACCCACTCCATAAAAAGTCCCAAAACGCTGATGTTGTTGTTGTCATGGGTTTGTTTGGGAACCACTGGTACGGAGGTTGTCTCCCTCCAAATATGGAGGTAGCATTGTATCAGCCAGCTGGAGATGAACAGAGAGAGTGTTGTAAGTACCCTGGTTCCCTCCACCCTCATCCCTACACACACAACTTTCCAGTAAAAGCAAGGAGATATTTATGGAATGTCCTGACTCAGAGGCCAGCTGTTTCTCTTCTAGTAAAATGGTAGTTAGAAATAAATCAGAGGAAGGTTTGATTTTGGTTGATGAAATAATGAATATTCAGCAATATATATAGAAGATGAGCTAATGGTCCCTTCTGGTTTCCAGCTTTTTGTGAATGAATCAGCAGTGCTATGAGTCTACAGTTTCTCTTCTCCCTCCTTTTTTCCCCACTTTTCTCTAGCTTTCAGTGTGGGATCTTGCTCCTTTACAAGCTTTTTAGTTTCTGAATGTACCTGGGTCACACAGTAGTATTTTTGTAATGTCATCGTCCCCTATAGAGAGAAGTGAATTATTGACACAGTAGATTATGCACAGGCTTTCTAAGTTACAAAATTGAGGTAATGGTTAAAAATTATATGCCTCTAGATCACAAAGAGATGGGCTTGGGGGCTAATCTCTTTACCGTCCTGATTTACTCTAGTTCAGAGAAAATAATACAGAGTGCCCTGTTTAATGAAAGGCTGCAATTCAATCAAGAGGTTCTGCTGAGGTCATATAATTTAAATAGTTACAGCACCTCTTGACTGAGTTACAGCCTTGATAATTCAGTACTTTGTTGTTATTTATGAGGGTAACTTTTCAAAGCAGTCTGCGTATCTCCCGCTAAAACCTGCTTTGAAAATTTTGTACCATGATGTCATTGAAAAAGAATTTTTTTCTCTTGGTAAGAAAAGGAAAAAAAAAAAAAAAACCAAACCCCACACCAGCAAAATGAGAAGGGAAAGGAATGCATTGTTTTAGAATAGAAAATTAATCACTTGGAAATGGACTGGTTATTGTGAGGCAAATGCAGAAAGAGTATTGAACTTGCGATACATGAGAAAAAACTACAGAAACTCCTGCCAAGGCTTTTAATGGAAAATGCACCACACATTTCATTATAAACACAGCTTTGGGAGTGAAGAGTTATTTATAACAGTGGACAAAAAAGGGCATTGTGGAAATACATTTTTTTTTTTGATAATCATAGTTAATGTAGCTGAGCCTTAATTGAAGCATTGTATAGAGTAGCAGGAACACATTGTAGTAGGGACTGCTGGAACAATTTGGGTGTTCATATAAAGAAGGATGTAGTACTATATGCTGGCGAACCTAGAATGGTTTAGTCGTCAGGAGAACTGCACTGAAGTGATTTGAAGCCTCTCCCTGCTGACACTGAAAAATCCACTCAGCATACACCTCATCTTCTTAACTCCTCCAAATATTATCTGTGTTTTGCATTACAGTGTAATATTGTCTGCAAGGATAAGGCACTGATGGCTCCCTTAGGTCAATGTTTCCAATTTAGTGAATTGTAGGTGATTGACTGGAGATTCCACACTCTCCTGCAGAAGAGTGAGTGCTTGAGATGCATCATTAATTTAATGTAGCTAAGAGACTGGTGGGGTTAAAGGAATTTGTAGTAGCCCCACAGAGAATGACCCAAATGTGATTTGAATAGGATGGAGGAAACTTTCCATGCCTTGATTATTTTTTTCTGAGTTAGAAACGTTCAAAGCAGTAATAGCTGCTTTTATATGTTTTAAACTTTTACAAAAAACGTATCTGTAATATATATGGAAACAAGCGTTTTAATTAAAGTCAGATCAGGGCTTTGCAGATGCCTATCTTTTGTGCAGAACTCTCTAAAAATGTGCACCTATGGTGATCTTTTGTTTTTTTCCTCTGGCAAAAGGAGAGGGAAGAATAATAAAAAGTACAGCACACTGCCTACCAGGTAACAGCTGAGCTATACATCTCACATCCCTGAATTCTTGGAAGGCAAATTAATTTTTCTCTCTTAATTGTTTTAGAATGGAATTTCATTCAGAAGACTCACAGAGAATTGTAGAATTTCTGTGGCCAAATTTAGAACCAACTAGTAGGTTCCATCTAGGTGTAGTAGGAATTTGAGGATTAGATGCTGAGTTTCATAAAGGTCTGGAAAAAGTTTGGTTTGGGGATTGCTGCACTGCATTTCTACATTTCACTTTTCTGCCTGAGTTAGAATGAGCTTGAGATTTTTTTTTTCTTAATTAAGAATCTGTTACTTCCATTCAGAAGTTATGGGTAACTGAGAAATGTGTCTTTCTGTCTTCTTTCCTACGGAAAAAAAAACTCAGTTGTTTTATGTTCTCCTTAATCCTTGAACAATATAATATGTAATATCCTAGCTCCTCTGTTATTTATGAAGCCAAAGCTGATGGTGTCACCTTTAACACTGCTTACTCTGCCATCCTTGCAAGGAAAGATATAGCATATTCTGCAAAGGTATAACATATTCTATATTATGCCCTAGAGTGTAACCTTTACTTTTTTTAATTAGGTTGTCCTTTCTGTATTCTTGATTCAGCTTGTGTTAAAGTAACTGGAAAAATGCTGTCTTTGATGTCCCAGGACCCTCCGACTCCATCATCTGCTTTAACAAGGCTTAAGAAATGGGAAAGTTCCCCAGAGGCACATGATACTCAGGGAGAGACTGGGAAGGTTAGCCAACATTTTGCCCCAAGTGTCCCTTACAGCATTTCCATTCCTTTTGCAAGGAAGAGGAAGCTGTGTAGATTGGTGGTGTAGTGCTTAGTGGCTGTGTTCATAGACCCAGGAAGCTCCAAGATCAGCTCAGTGGTCAGAACATGGGAGGGAAGGTGAGCCAGCCCTGAGGAATTCTTTCCTTCTGATCTGCCCTGTAACCATTGTGTTTTACATGGCATTTGCCCACGTCTGTTTGTCGTTCGTGTGACTTATTCCCCCATCTGCCCACAAAGTACATTGAAAAATGCTGTTCAAGAGAGGAAGGGGGACATGGGAGGGCATAATTGTGAGGGTTTTGCCAATTGCAAAGTCTTAAGACTTTGCTGAAAGCTGCAGTCCTCGGTGTGGTTCTGTGATACAGAAATTCATTCCGTTGGCTTTCAAGGTATAGACTACTTTCATTTATGCCATAGCATCCCCCTAGGATTAAGTCATTTGTTTCTCGGGCATTCTCTTAAAGGCTGGTCACAAAAGAGAACTTTCTGAACAATGGCCCTGTTACCCTATTCAGCCTCTTCTGATCTGTTAAATTCCCTATTACACCATTGTGCAATTACTGCACACCCCACCTTCCCAGACACCCTGTTCTCAAGCAATCTGGGAATTTACCCTTGTCATTTGCCTCACTCCACAGGAGCCCCACATCCCTCTGTTTCACTCCACCACTTTTGATACTGACTCTGGGTCCTTTTCTGGCATACTGACATGTATCTGGTATGACTCTCCTATCTGCATACCAGAGGGACATTTATATACATTTATTCAAAGACTTCTCTATCTTACTCAGAGAAAGGTGGGTTTGAGAGAAAATATTTCAGTCTCAGCCCTGATTTTATCATGGCATTGAAAAAGAAAAGCTGAGTTGCATGTAGCTCTTTTCCAAACATCTCTTGCTAGATGTGAAATAAATCTCTTGGAACTGTGTATTATTGAGCATTGTGTCTGAGAAAAAAGGTAGGTACCATACTGAGATGTCAGTGTTAGTCACAAAATTAAATCACAGAAGATACGATTCCATATAACAGTTTGATAATGGTCCTATTATTCAGAATTCATCAGCATTAGCTGTTTCATTGTTAAAACTGAGGTGCAGTTGATCCTGGACTCTGATTGATTCTTTTCACAGCTGCACCAACAGTTACCTGACTAAAGTGATTTCCATGCAAACATTTAAGTTTAGCTGAGTTTCTTAGGGACTTCGAGGTGGTTTGAGTCAATGTTCAGAGTTACCCCACAAAGACACAAAGAGTTAGAGCCAGAAATCCCAGCAGTAGAGCAGCACAGATCCCTGCACAGATCTGCTCTTTGGGTTCTTTCACGGATCTTTTTTTTTTTTTTTTTCTTTTTTTGTGCAATATGCTCTTCATTTACTGATTTGATCTTTATTTGAAGGAGTTGCCACTCCCAAAAAGCACCCACGTTTACTGTCAGGTCTTGCATGATTGCATTCCTGAGTATGGGTCCAGCTCCTCATAAAGTTTTGTCTAGCTGACTCTCAGGTCTTGAGTTATTCCATGTGTCCCTGTCCTTTAGTCACTTGTAGCCTAGTCAGTGCTGGAGATCAGTCATACACAGAAGGTTGAGTTTGGGTGTTCTTTCCTGAGGTAGATGTCCCACTGAGCCTTTTGAAGATGAGGCCAGATTCTTAGGAGAGACACCTTGTTATAACAGTCAGAGCTGTTTCAGAAGATGCCTTTTTTCTTTTGTGGCATGAAAGATAGAAATAATCAAGGTGAGAGCACAGAGAGGAGGATTGGTGGTGCCAGATTTCTGTCTGATAAAGCAAAGTTCAGCTTCTGCCCATTCACAGCAGAGCCCAGATACCTCTTACCACCACACCTAAGTGAAGAATGAGTAGGATCCTGAACTACAGATGTTGCAGAGAAGGTGGTCTCTTCTAAGTGATTCTTTCTTCATCTAAACTTGTTCATTCTGCTTTCGTTTGGTTTAAGCTTCCCTTTCACTGATGTTATTAGGACGACACAGGTGAATGCTTTGGAATTGCAGAAGGGAGTTGATTCTTAATTTTAAGTCTAGGGACCAGGCACTAGAGCAGCCTTCTCAAGTGAGCACTTGAGAAAGCTGTAAGGATGAGTACACACAGTCCTGTCTTGTTTTTAATGAAACAAATTAGGTCCCAGAGTGACATGGACAAGTTTGTAGGACGAAGAAGGAGAAGGCTAATTCTCGGTGGCCATTGATGAGATTGGTAGTGCAGAAGTGAGAAAACTGTTTCTTGTTTCAAAGTAACTTCATCAGAGGAAATGCTGACATTTTCTGTGTGTCTGGGGTCTGTGTTCTTTTTGTCAGGGGGAATGTAGTGCCTCTTGATTGTCCTCATTGTGTAAAGAGCTGCCCAGTGAATGACCTCAGTTCTTGGGAAGGTATTCTGTTCCTGCCCTGCATTCACCTTACCAGTCCTTGGTGATTCATGAAGCCATCCTAAATGCAGATGAGCCTTCTTGTGGATCTGGACAACTTTTTGCAGAGGAAGTTTTATAATCCTAAGGTGAATGAAGGAAGACGTAAGTTTTCTAAAGTGGTCTGAAAAAGTTCTGCTGCAGGGCATGAGTGAGACTCCTCTGTGATAAAAAAGATGTTTTCTCTTTGGCTAGCTGGCAGAAATTTGAAGGCATAGTTTGTGCTTCAGTCTAAATCCTGTTGTCTTTTCTGGTAAATTACTGTTACAGCTGTTTCAGGTTTGCCCAGGCTGCTGCAGTTACCTGTTTGATGGCTGGGGAATGGCCCCGTGTTGGTGGCAGTTTTTTTCAGCAAGGGAGTGGCTATTGAGAGAGCAGAGCTGCCCCAGCTCTCCTGCTCCTTCAGTGCATTGTGTATTGTAAGTACATTTTGGATTTGACAAATGAGGCCCCTTTCTTAGTCTCGTTCTTTCCTTGTTCTCAGCATTGTTTTCTTTGTCTCTCTTCTCTTTTTCCCTCTTGGACTTTTCCGCTTTTACTTTCTGACTTTCCTTTCCCCTTGTCTAGAACTATTAATGTTAAAGAGCTGTGCATAATAGACTTTCTCTGATTTCTGTTTGGGTATTTGGGGATTACCTGTCACAGCTGTTACATGGCTGAACCACCCGTGTATCTCGATGTTATTCCCTAACCCAGAAAGAAAAATGCTTGCTTAAAAGGAAACGCAATGTATTTCTTCACCCTGAGTCAAAAAAATCCAAATGAGAGCAAACAGGACAAGTTGTCAAGGCAGAAGAAATTCTGTACTTCAGTGGAGAAACCTGTGTGCAAGTCTTCGGAGATGATTTTAGGCAAGTCCAAGGATGACATTAGCATTAATAATTTCTACCTAATTTGACATAATGATTTCATGCAAATATCATTTACATCACAACTAGTAGTCTGATTTACTCTAAAACTACCTGCACTTCAGAAGCTTTGATTTATAGTGTACCTTTAATGGTATTATTAATAATAATATTATTCCTGTCTTTCTGGCATCTGGCAATGGATGATTGAGGTTTTGTGTTCACATATGTTGTGAAAGAGGAATTCAGGATGTGTAGTTGTTTAGCATCAGGCATGTGTGCTTTAATTCTCACCTCCAGTGGTAAAACAGTCTGTCATATTTTGGAAAAGAATAGAAATCTGGGCCTACTGTGTGGGGTTTTTTGTTGTTTCAGGGGGATATCCTTTTCAGTTTTCTGTTTTTAATTTTTAAAATTCCTTTAATGGTTTTATTAACATCCCAAATGAGTGTTTTCTCGCTTTCTCAGTGTTATCATTAGGTCCAAATTATAACGGTACACGTTTTCTCTAGGAAGAACATCCACAATCTGATGTCTGTAGCCCTTTCACTACACAATCATATCAACTTATAATTTAAATAAATAGGTTCAGATGATCAAAAGATGTACGTACTGTTACCTCAATTTGATCGATAACACATGACTCTAAACCAACCAGTTCCACAATATGTCAGTATTTTGATGGTTTTTAGCTTTACATTTTCAACTTTCAAGTGTATTTGTGCTTCCAGGTCACTTGCTGGTTTACTGATTTCGTTTGGACATGGAATTGCCTGATTTTCCTTCATATTTGCCAGGACAGTGACAACACAGGGCTTGCATTTGATAGGGTTGATCTGTTGCATACCATTTATTAATTGAGTAACCTCATCTAGTAAATATATGTGGATCAGAAATATCTTAGGATCAGAAAACATTCTGGCACATTCTTTTCCCCTGGCAGTAAACTTCTGAGTGAGTGCATTGTTTAAATAAGTGCAGTCATTTTCATTTAAGGGAAAATTAACTTTTCTTCCTCCTACCATTGTTCTCTGAAGAGGATTATGATGCCGTCAGCAAAATGCTAAGGAGGGAAAAGAAAAATTACATGGACCTCAGAAGAGGGAATGTTTTATTTATCTGCTAATCTCATAATTATCCTGAAAAAAAGCCCCAAATACGGGGTGAGAGGACCTCTTCATTCTATCCAACTTCCACTTCCCCATGCTCTCGTTGTCACTCTTGGCAGAGTAAGTAATGGCCATATCTGGATCCAGCCCTCCCCACCTCCGCTCCGCTGACATCATAAATTATCCAGATATAAATGGACAACATTCATTAGCTGTGCACTTTGCAGAAAGAGCCAGCTCAGGAGCTAAGCTCTCTCCCATTTTTATTAAAAGTTAAAAAGCTCCTTGCTGTCACGGAAAGGGGAGGTTGGAGGAGGTACAATGGAGGACAGTGCCACAGAGCTAATAAATAAAAATAATAACTATTACCATTGGTTGAGTGACCCTGGGAGAAGAGCACTACTGAGCCATTTGTTGTTCCCTTTCACTTGTCAACAGCAGTGGCTTAAAAGCCTTCGCCATTGTTCAGGGCCTAATAGCACCTGTTGGGAAGATAGGAAGACAGCTGTCAAAAAAAA
>WBMY01010596.1:718329-826327 GCA_013397315.1 Donacobius atricapilla | reverse complement strand
AAAAAAAAAAAAGGAAAAACAGGGTGGGGGGAGGAGGGTGGAAGCTGATGATTATGCCAGTAACAAGCACAGCTGCAGCAGGATATTTCCTGGCCTCCATTCGGAAGCAGGGCTGTGCCCCTGCCAGCTCCGCAGCCCGATGCTCTGCGGGATGGGCACACGGGGAGCCAGGAGTGCCAGGGGAGCTGTGAGGGTCTGTTTCCCAAAGCAGGGATAGTGAACCCAGCGCAACCCCAAACCCCAAGCAGGACTCAGCAGTGGAAGTTGCAGCTTTGTGACAAAAGCGCTTGTTTAGCTTACTTTTTTCCCTTTTTATTTCTTTTTCTTGCTCTGTTGTGTTGCCAAGTAAGGCTCTTTGTCAAGACATGTGAGGAAGGCCAGGAGGTGGGGAGCCCCAGGGATCAACAGCTCCCTTGGCAGCCCATCCTCCCGAGGCCAGAGCTGCCTGGTTTTTGGTGGTGGGAAGCGATGGCAGTGGCCAGGGCTGAAAGATGGGCTATTTAGAAAATTGTCTCCTCAGCTTCATCACACATAATCCTTGCGTTTTTCATTTTGAGGAAAATTACCTGCACTTCAGGACTCTATTATTTTTTTTCCCATTTTTTAGTAAGTTGCTGTGAGATTTTCAGGTAAGAATGCTATGGTAACTGTATGTGGAGGGTTACATTGATGCTGTTGAGTTTAGGATTTCAGAAGTGGAATGGTTGAGCTTTGTAAGGATTTCCCTGAAATTCAAGCCAAACACTGTAGCTCTCAATTTATGTTTTATGATTATTTAGATTACGTACTTTTGGGGGCTCTTGGGGCTTTGTTTAAGGGTTTGTTTGAGAAAGCATTTAATTGCTTTAAAAGTAACAGATCATATACAGTGACATGTCCTTTTTGGTCAAAGGACAAACCATGGACTCGTCCTAGAACATCCTGAATGGTGGGTCAATACCTATAAAAAGTTAGTGTATGGTCATCTCATTGAATGCCTTTTTTAAATCCCTCTTATTTATCAAGGATGTGCTGAAGCTGTAAAAAATTAGCAGACCAAAAACAAAGCCCTCCGTTAATATTAACAAGATATTATGGCCCTTTAATTCGAAACTGGCTCTGTTGGTAGCAAAAATGTATTTCAGGGGGGTATGTACTCTGGTGGAGTATCTCTGTCCAACTGAGACAGAAAGACAAAACTGAAGTGAAATTTAATGTTATTTAATTCTAGAAGTCTCTGGTTTTATGCTGTTACTCCTGAAATAGTCTCTGGAAATATTAAAATATCTTTGTGGTTTCAGAATTTCAGTAAAGCTCAGAATACTACCTCCTTCTGTCATCTGACACACATTTTTTTTGCTGGACCACTCCTGAGAAAATCAATTCCTTCTTTCATTTAGAGATGCCAGGAATTAAAGGGGCATTAGAAAGCTGAAGAACACAGAATAAGACACAATTCTTTTTTTTTTTCATGTGAAGGAGAGGGATTTTTTATTTCACTGTTACCCTTCTTTTCATAAGGATTCCTACTGGTGGAACTTCAATTAAAAAGGAAAGGGTTGCTGCTCAGGCGTTTGAAAATGAGTTACTCTGTTTCATGTATTTATTTTTTGTACATGAGGAAAGTACTGGGCGCATTTAAAAATTTAACTTTTGTTTTATTTAAAGTTTGATAAGGTTCAAAAACTTACTTCATTCTTGCATGTTAATTTAATTAGGGGTGAAGAAGGTGGTGCTGGCGGGGAGCTGGAATCATCCTAAATATTGTGTGTGCTGAAAAAGACGTTCCAGCAACACTTGTGCCAGTGAAACGCCTCATTTGGCAGAATGTGTTCTTTGGGCCAACTCCCTGGCCTGGATCTCCAAAGGCAGCTGGACCCTAATTCCTTTCCAGAATGGGATTTATGTTCCTGAATGCCTTTGGGGATCCAAAGGACCGAACCCCAATGAATTTCAGTGACAAAAGGTATACTGCCCTTGCAGGACACCCTGCGCCGTTCACAGAGCCCTTCTTTGGGGGGGACCCATTGGTCTGCTGCAGAAATGGGGAAGGGCATCGATTCTTGAACCAGCCATGTCCTACTGTGTATTCTAAGGACAGATACTTAAATGGAGGGTAACTGAGCAGTGACTACAAACTACTTTTTCCTGGGTGTTTTTTCAGAATAATTCAGGTTTGTTCTGAGAGTAATGCAGCCCCACTTCATGTAAATCTGAGGCAACTGATGCCTTGGGAAGGCTGACCTGAAACAGAGACTGGACAGAGCTAGAGAATAAAGTAGATATTTATTGAAAGGCCTTTAATGGTACACCTTGGACAGGACAGGGCCTGACCAGGGCTACACCCAAGGTGGACTAAAAATGGTCACAAAATGGATAACTGTTCACAAAGTCTTACACTTTTATAAGTTTTGGTCCATTTGCATATTGGGGTTTAATTGTCCCGTTACAGCTTCAGGCTGTGAGGTCCCAACCTCCTTGTTCCTCCCTCCAGCCCACCCTTGTTTGTGCTTTTGGGCTGAAAGTTGTCCTTGGTCTGCAGCAGGAAAAGGAATTGTTCTGTCTCCCTGCTGTGTGCAGAGCTGAGTGACACTGAGTGTGAGCTCAGAGCTGCACCCCTGGGCAGCACAGAATGTGAAAAACATGAAAACTCAAGGCATCGCAACCAGCAGTGGCTCCAGGCTGGATGTGGAAGGCCAGATCAATGGAGGTGTGAGTTGAGCACGCACCAGCTGCCCTGGCACACAAATATGATTTCCATGCCCTCAACAGTGGAAGGAGTGGCAGTTATCATACAACAGCTTGCAACCTTTGGAGGGTTATTAGCATACACTTTGTAGCCTTGATGGGGTCTGTTGTCACTGAAGTAGTTAAGGCAAGGGAGTATATACTCTACAAGTTAGCATGTTAGACATAGCAGAGATAGAGTTGGAATTCCCTGTTCTGAGGTGAGAGCAGGAATGCAGCCTTGTTCCCTGGCTCGGGAACGTGCTCATGAGAGAGGTGGTTTTCTCAGGCATTTAGGCTTCACATGGGCTTTGTGGACATCTCATTGTCAGTCCAGAAGAGTGTTTGACAGAGAGACTTTGAGAAATACCTGAATTTTTCACAATCTGGAAGCAGGCTCTGTCCTGGGGCTGTATACCAGTGAGGGTGGAAGCTGGGAAAGTCTTGAACATCGACTCCTCTGCTGGGAGGCTGAAGGACTGGTGTGATGTCTTCACATTGCGCATCTCCTGTGGGGAGTGTGACGCTGCTCCTGGAAGGGGTGAAACAAGACAGCCCAAAAGGCACACAGGTCATGGAGCAACTGCCAGTGCATTCAGGTGGTGGGAACTAAAAAAATTTCAGACAACTGCCTGGCTCTTTCTGAGGGTGTCATTGATTGAGATGCTGGTTTTGGCCTCAAATCTAGCTTAAGAAGTCCCTCTGCTCTTCCCCTGTCCTGCCTAGCCATGTGTTCCTGCCTTGTGCTATGATTTTCAGGCTCCTTGCTTACATCCAAAGGGATAATTAGTTCAACAACTGGTAGTTTAGTGTATCCAAAGGCTATTCTAACCTTGTCTTCCTAATAAACATCCCCGTGTTTTTAGGTAACTTTCTTGTGAGGCTGGCAGTTGGCATTGGTGAGCAGTTGTGTAAATAATTGTTCTGTGTATTTGCAGGTAGAGTAGAATCATGTTTGTGGTGGCATTCATAGATTATTGATTTGGGTGCTAAAATCTTAAATAATTTATTTATGGTGTTGTGGAGTTATTATCCTGGCTCTGTGAATTATTTTTTTAAGCAAAAAAAGCAGTGCTCTTTTACCAGAAATGACAACAAAAATGTCTTATCATCCATTCGGTGTATACTTCATCAAAGCAGCATGATGGGTATTTCAAAGAGAACAAACAACTTGAAAACGAGTGGTGCATTTTTGAGCATACAGAAAATTAGGCACTGTGTGCAACAGAAATGCAGTGGTAACCTGATGTCATTGTGCACCACAGGTGACTACGGTCATCTGTGGGTACAGAAGTTGATTTTGTCCTCTGAAGTGAAAAGCTGTGTGAGCTAACATGTGGCCAGGATGGGGCTGGGGGTTCCACGAGCAGGAGGGCTGGTTATCTCTGCCAGAGAAGGGAGCTTTTTAGCAGGCTTGGAAGCTACCCATGGACATATGCAGCCCAGCTGTTTTCTGCACGGTGGCTGTGATGGAGTGGTGCAGTAAGAGTCATACTGTGATGTGCTGGCCAGAGCACCGCAGCCTCCTAATACTGTAACTTGAATGTTTGGTTCAGCTCTGTGTGTTTGTGCCCAAAGACTGAAAAAAAATTCTGTGTGTAAGAAAATCCCTAAACCCACAGAACCCAACGGCACACCACTTTCTGTCCAGTCAGAGAAGCCCCAGGTAGTAATGTACACAGCGCCACATTTTTGCTTATCACGCCTGAGCAACCATGTCCTACATTTGAACAATATTTACATTTATAGAGGTGTTTCCTAGTGTCTGCTCCAAAAGTTTGAACTGCTTTTAGGCTGGTGAAAAATTGCAGTACTTCCTGGAAGGCAAGAGAAAAATGTATGTTTTGTGGTCTTTGATTTCCAAATTTAAATACATTCTGTGTTGTGCCTGCTCATGATTCATAGTGTCTTGCCTAGCTGCAAGTAGTTCCCTAAAAGCATGATTCTGTTGATGGAGAACCATATGTGTATGCAGATGCTGCATGTCTATGTAACCTGCTGATACCAACCATTTCTTCATAATAGTTGCTTTATTTTCCTTGCTATGAAAATTGTTCCTGATTTTGTATAGGTAAGAGCTTCTTGGTGAAAAGAAGGGGCATAAAAAGAGAAATTTCTTCTATCTACCTGTTTCTCTGCTTTTTTAAAAGAAGAGTGGAAATCTGCCCTTAATCGCATTTTGTGATTCGGACCAGAGAGTGTTTGTTGTGATACATGAACGGAGAACAGAGTGCCAGTGGGGTGGCATGTTGATAGGGGAGGGTTGTAGGAACGTTGAGTGGAACTGTGACTGACAGGTGGAATGTATTTATGACCATAGCAGAAGATAAAGGTGAATGATGGGTGCCAGCTCAGTGTTTGTCAGTGCTTTCTGAATACAAAGGAAAATGCTTGCCAGAAGTGGAAGGTGTGTCAGGCAGCGTTGAAGTTCATTCATGATAATTTGTGCCAACCAAATACTCCTTCCTCTAGGAATAACGCGTGTTGGCAGGAAATCTTGGTGGTCTGGCTGGGCACTGAGCAACTCTTGGCTTCTCTCTGTTCTTGCTACACTTCGTGTCATCATCCTTGCCAAGGCCAAACGTCTTTCTTTTACTTTTTTCCTAAGAAGTATCTCTGTTTCAGCCCAGGGCAAGATCTGTTCACTGTAGTTACAGAGGAGGGAACCCTTTGGGCATCTCGTTGGGAGGGCACCTGTCCTTGGACCTCCAGACATCATGCAAGTGGGAGGCTCCAGGACTCACACTTCTCCTCTTAACCTGTAGTCAACTTACATCAGCCCCTACCCTTTGATCATCGTTGTCTCTTTATAACATCAGAGCTTTCTCTCCCATTTCTTCTTAAACTATGGCCCTTTTGGACATGCCTCATGTGCAGAGCTCCCGTTCTTCACCTTGTCACCGTGTTGGAACTGCATGCCTTTCTCTGCAAGCAGGCAGCTGCATGAGACCAAAGTTTGCTTTCAGTAAATAATCAGCAGGAGCAGGGGAGAGGTAATAGAGATTTGGCACCAAACACCGTTCTAAGCTTGTATAAGTGGATTTCTAGGACTGTGACCCTGGAGCATGGACTGAAAAGAGCTGCTGGAGAGGCTAGGCCTGACGGGAATGCTGTGCTGTGGGACTGTGTTCCTGGAAGGCTGCCGAGGCAGGTCCAGGTACATGTGCCTCCGCGCTGCCACTGAGCTGAGAGTAGGATTAGGTCACTCCCAAAGGGGAGTTGCAATGCTCGAAAAAAATGAACCCCAGGACACAGACTAAATTCAATAGAAGTCTAGCAGACAGTGATAAAAATTGTGCCTCTCTCTTACTATGGCTTTGTAGCCTTGTCCATTTCCTGGAAACAAACCGCTCCTTTCCCATGAAAACTTTAGGCTGTTAAGCAAATAAGTCAACGAAACTATATTTAAATATCATATTCAGGAGTAGAGGGACAGTGGCATGCTTGTTAGCATACCAAAAATCAGATTAAAAAGCCGTGTAATGTTAATTTACTGAGGTGATTTGCTTTCCAGCAGTGTAAGAGCAGTTCAGTGGATGTGCAGACGCATCCACACACGCAGATCGGAGCAGTGAACGCGGGACTCTCACCACTCCAAGGAAAGTGGTTTTGTTCCATGTGCTGGAGGCCTGCGTGAGAATTACTGGCGTCTGGCATCAGTCTCCAAGACTCATTGTTGTGGATGAGGGAGTCAGTCTGGATGGTGCTTGGCACAGAGGGAGGGTGGCGGGACCGGGGGGCACCGAGGAGCCAGGGAGCTGCTGGCACAGGCAGAGGCATTCACCAGTGGGCACTGCCATACGCAGTGATGCGGAGAAGCATATGTAAGCAACAGAGGCAGGGGTGAAAGAAGAAAAACAAAATGTGCCATAAATATCTCTAGAAAGAGCTAATGACTGGTAAATGTGTTGAATAGAGACAGCAGAAATCATTTCTGTGGATTAATTTGTATTTCTATTGATTCAGTCAGGCGCCTCTTGGCCAATGATTCCTGTTCTTCTTTCCATCTCAGTCCTTCTCTTTGGTGCCCTATCCATAATCCTTTTCTGCAACAACATGCAACACTTCCCGTGGTGTGTCTGGAACAAAAATGTTTCCCCAAACATGAATGAATTACTGTTCAAAAACAACCTGTGAACAAGTCTTGTAGATGTACTCATACTGTGCTGTGCCTTGGGACTGATTTACTGTCTGCCATGGGGCCCACACTGCAAATATGTAATGGGGGGATTCTTAGCTCAAGTGGGGCTTGGAAGAAGGAAATGGGGTTCTTCTCAAAGGCTGGAATAGGAGGAATTACGAATCATTGCCATCCTCAGAACACCACCTGTAGCTTTTTGGAAACGCAGATCTTTGTAATACATTGCTGTCCTGATGCACATCCAGAATCCGTCACAATATAGCTCCCATTTTGCATGAAGAAAACATGGTTTTGGGGAATCCAAGAGGAGAGGAACGGTTGGAGTAGGGATCAGGAATAGCAGATCCTCTGTGCAGGCCACGTTTCCCAGTTTCAAGCTGCACATTATATGCGCAAGTTAAAAGTTTTACTGACTTTCCCATGAATCCAGAGAACGCCGGCCTTGCAAATAAGAGATACAATTTATTTCTCCTCTTAATTTGAGAGGATCATCTTCCCAATGAAGTCTAAAAAAAGCTGAACAAAGGATAACTTTGTTTCTGTATAATTCATGGAACCTTTCGTAACCTTTTAAACAGTTTTTATTTCAGATGTGTAAATTTCAAATCTTTTTTAATGGGGTACATAAAAGACATAAAAAATGTTTCTTTCCAAGATACAGTGCATAAGGTATTTCACAAGCAGTTACTGAAATGTGATAGGCTGGGTATATGAATAGCATGTTTTATGTAAGTACAATATGTTAACATGGTATATAATAGAATTAAACAAGCTGTAATCTAATCTAGCTCTTCGGCTCCATAAAGATACAGGGGTGGGGAAGCTATTGTCTTTTGGAATTAAAGTTCTTTTTAAGTATTAGCAGAAGGACAATTATTTGCTGATTCTCTGTCAAAATTGTGTTGAAGTGTCTTACGTATAAATGGCAGTTCAAATCAAGAGAGGTTTTAGACTAAGTTAGGACATCAATTTAATATGATTGCTTGGGGGTTTTTAAAGGAAAAAAATCTATATAATACTATTTTGAATAGTTAACATACAGTATTTCAACAGGGGAAGCACTGATTAGATCACCAGAATCTATTTTATGCCATCAGGATTGCTGAGGGGGCTTATAATTGTGTTAAATTTTCATATTACTCATATTCACACATTAATGAACAGATGCATAGTTACTATTGGGATTTTGCCATTTGGCCTTTCACATCCCTAATCATGATTTCCTACTGCGATCTTCACCGTTCTCGCAGAAATTCAGTCATTGATACATGGCCGTCCACCGCATTCATTACTCNCAATGGACTTAAAAGTAAGGCGGGCTGCTTCTGGTGCCTGGAGGCTCTGGAGCGCATTGTCAGCTCACAATGGATCCCTATTGCCGCATTCCTGCTTTTGCAAAGGTTTGGTGGCTTTTTGTGACTGACAGCTCTCCGCCGCGAGTGCCGCCTTTGCTCCGGCCTGTTCACGCGCTCCTCCGGAGTTTTCAGAAAAGCGCAGAGGNGAAAAAATCTATATAATACTATTTTGAATAGTTAACATACAGTATTTCAACAGGGGAAGCACTGATTAGATCACCAGAATCTATTTTATGCCATCAGGATTGCTGAGGGGGCTTATAATTGTGTTAAATTTTCATATTACTCATATTCACACATTAATGAACAGATGCATAGTTACTATTGGGATTTTGCCATTTGGCCTTTCACATCCCTAATCATGATTTCCTACTGCGATCTTCACCGTTCTCGCAGAAATTCAGTCATTGATACATGGCCGTCCACCGCATTCATTACTCCCCCCCTCATTTGTGCGGGGCTCCCCCGGCCCCACCGGCGGGATGGAGCTCCAGCCCTGCGGCGGGGGGGGGACTCGGGGCTGCCCCGACGCAGCTCCAGCTCCCCCCGGCAAAGTGACACCGGGGCCGTCCCGGAGCTCCTCCCCGAGCGGCTGCGGGGGCCGGCGGGCAGGGGAGCCGGGAGGAGAGCGGGGATGCGGGCAGGCAGGGGTGTGGGCAGGGATGANTTCCTGCTTTTGCAAAGGTTTGGTGGCTTTTTGTGACTGACAGCTCTCCGCCGCGAGTGCCGCCTTTGCTCCGGACTGTTCACGCGCTCCTCCGGAGTTTTCAGAAAAGCGCAGAGGAATAATAACTTAAAAAAAAAAAATATTTAGAAAGAAACAAGGGAAGGGGCAGTGTTTATCTGACCTATTCACGCTGTGGGAAATGGGTTTCCTTCGCGGGCGCTTCGAGGGGACGGACGAAGTTCAGCCTCCGGCTCAGCAGCCCCGGCACTGACCGCGCTCTGCCCGCATCCCTGGCGTTTAATGAGCTCCCGAGATGAGTTTTAGAGGTTCTGGCAGGGAGCTCTCACTCGGGCAAGCCCGGGGATCAGCACAGGGAGCGCCCGCGGGTGCGCAGGGGGAGATCGGGGCGCTGCAGCGCGAACAAAGATGTCAGGGAACGAAACCCCCGTGCTGTGCTGTCGGTGCCATGCGAAGGTTGTCGCTGCCTCCCCGGCGCGATGCGGGCGCGGGGCTGTGCCCGGCTCGGGCGTGTCTGTCCGTCCTTCCGTCTGTCTGCGCGCAGCGGGTGATGCGCGATGCCGGGAGAGCATCCCCGTGCCCGTGGCGCTGCAGCTCCCTGTGCATCAACACTGCCCTGCGGGTTTAGGGGAGCCCGGGCTCGGCCCCCGGGGGCTTCGGGGGGCTCCCCGGGGCTCCCCGGGGCTCCGCGGGGAGAGCGCAGCCGGCAGAGCCGCCCCGGGGAACCGCAGCGCCTCCGAGCTCCGAGCTTAAGAAAGGAGGTGGAATTATCCCAACGAGAATAATGAAGGTTGCTCGTAATGGTTTTTACTGTGGGGAAAGTTAACCAGTTGCTAATAATTGTCTGGTCTCTAGGCCAGACGGTCCCTTTGATAAGTTAACGTGTACTCCCTTTATGCTCCTGGCAGGGGGTAAACAAACGCCTGAACAAATACAAATACGCATAAACACAAATGTGGAGAATAGCAGTATATGTCTTAGATCCAGATAATAAGTGTGGGTATTGTTATTTAGATGGCACATACTGGGACACTTATCTTTTAGTACACTCCATTTTCTAACTGAATGCAGTGCTAATCGTGGGATTGAAAGCTATTGTAATTGTGTACCCATCTAAATGCTGACAAGAATATACAATTACATTGTTTGGAATTGAGTTTAATGTTCTCTGAATTTTATTAGCATTTATATTTACTTATGCATTAAAATTCTACACAAAAAGAGGTCAGAACACAAGAGTTGCAGACATAAATATCAGACCCATCCACACCCTCGCTGCATTTTTCCTGAAAATACTGAACAAATATATTTTATTTTATTTTATTTTATTTTTAAAGGAAGTGATAGAATCTGAAATGAGCAAATAATGGGTTTCCATTCTAAGCAATGCCTTTTCTCCCTCTGGATTTTGCAGTCTTTTAAAGCTTTTTTCCATATCCAACTTTTTATTATTATTTATAATGCGTGTGTTACCGGAAAAATCTTTCCACAGTGTGCTTACCACCACACGATGTTTAAACACACATTATAAAGTGGATGTAATTGTAAAGACTCAGAGGGATATAATTACATGTAGCAGATTTAGGAGCTAATTCTTTGCTTCTCTCTCTCTTTCTCTCTCTCTCTCTCTTTACTCCGCATTTTATCAACATAATTATTTTTTGACTGCAGACTAACACCCAGAAACTGACAGGCATCCATTATAGGCAGCAACTTGTTCACCAAATTGAAAAACAATGAACTGCAGGTTTATATGTGCCCATTGTAATACAGAATTACCGGAGCTTTGTTCCACTAGAGGAAAAAGCTAATGGTTTTGAAACAGCAGGTGACAAAACACATTCAGTTTTTTTCTTTTTTTGTTCCCTTTTTTTTTTTTTTTTTCTCTTCCCTCCCCTCTTATCAGTTTGTTGATGAAGTCATTATGAACTGGGGCCCAGAATAGGGTTGGTCTTATTTTTAGCAGATAGACTTTTAATGAGTTCTATTGTGGAGACAGTCATGTTGATTTGCTTACATTTTTTTTCCCCCCCTTCACTCAGAAACTCCCAGTATTGAAAAGCTACTATCAAAGGACTGGAAAGACAAGCTTCTTGCCATGGGATCAGGGAACTTTGGAGAAATAAAAGGTAATGCTGTTTCTCTGCTAAAGGAAATTGAGAATGAATATACAGATACCACTGGCTTTATGGAACTCTGTCTGCTCCTCTTCCCCTCCCCTTCAAACATGGTAATTTGGGGTTTAAATGAAATCTATGCACTCCCATCTGTGATAATATAAATCAATGAAATGGTATATTGCCCTAAGTGAATGAATTTACATTAAGCTTTTGTTGCATGTATCGTTCTCCGTTATAAACGAACACATCCTATTGCTGGATTGGGAAAAAAGAAAGTCAGTATCAGACATATGTGATAATCAGAGTGTAGCAGACCTCAGTTTCTGAAATTTGAGGGTGATCTGAATTCCTTGTTTATTTTTGGACAGATTTCGATGATGTAGGGGGGTGTTTTTTACTTTTTTTTTTCTTTTTTTTTTTGCATGTAGGGAAAAATAAAAAGAGCAAAGTTTGTGTAATGATACCTCTAGGTACTGAAATTAGCCAGTGCAGATTTTAAAAGACGGCGTACAACATCTGTGCACTAAAGCATGTTCTTTTAAAGCCGTACTCCAGAAGGAAAATGGCAAAATTTGACCACTCTCCAGCAGCAGTAGTTTCTGCTTTGCCAAGATATTTCCTCATTTTATATATCTGAGGTCATTTTAGGGAACCTGTGGTTGTTTGTTTTCATGTAATTTAATATTTTTATAATTCCTCTGCAGTGCTCATGATGAGAAACTCACTCAAAATACACACGTCCAAAATTGAAAGTTTTCAGAGCAGCCATTATCACTCTGAAAAGAAACAGTGACTCTGGTTCTTCTCTTTGTATCAGTGTACATCTGGAGTAGCAGAATCCAAGCCAATGGCGTTTTGGAAATGTGAAAGTAGCATGAAATTAAAATTGAACCCTTCTCTTGTGTTTATAAACTGGATTTAGTTTCTCTCCATTATTTTTGATGTGTTTACTTAATAATGTCCCTCGATCTAGAGATGATCTAGAGATCCTCACTGAGGCAGGCTCCCAAGCCTTGTGCCTGGCAGGTTTAAGGACCGTGTGCACAAGAGGTTGGCAGTATTCAGTAAAGCACAGAATACAACGTGCTCTCAGAGGTTAATGGGTTGGTGCATATGCAAAGAAAGTGTTATTTTAATTATATGGGCCTTCCAGCCTGTCACCAGCAAGCCACCAGCATCAGTTTGTGCTGTTCCACTGACTTACCCAAGTAGGAAAATATGCCACTTGTTTCCCCAGGCTTCTCCCTCAGAGGCTGTAATTCAAAAATATATATTCATTACATATGTAGAATAGCTTTGTAACAGAATATAGTGCTCCAGCCCCCAGCAGGCTGAGATGTTGTTGTAGTGGTGATGATGATGATTACTGCAGAGGGCCAAACCCTGGGTTCTTCATTCCTGCTCCATGTGTGTAAAACAACAGGTTATGAAGAGGAAGGGCAGCCGCTGGGCTTACCAGGGAGTTCTGGGTTTTAAAAGCGCATTGTTTCAAAATGACATCATCCTTTGCCATGAACTGATGAATCTTTAAGATGTTTCAGGGACGAAGTATGAGGAGACATCTTTCATACCCGCTTTTGGGTATGTATTTCAGCAGACCTTGCACACTGTATGGAGCCTCTTTAACTCTTGACACGCTGGAACCTTTAGAAGGACTCCCAGTGATTCTCCAGTGCCTTTGGACTCTGTAGAGCTGCTCTGAAGAGCGCTGTGCGCTGAGGAGGTGGTCTGTTCCCAGTGCCTATGATCTTGTTCTTTTGGAGGGCAATCTTTTTTCTCCTTTCCACTTTTTCCCTTTCACGAGCTAAACTTGAAAGCAGCAGCAGCCAGCTATATGCTACCACGAGAGAAATTCAACAGTCCTTTCAGTCGTGCCTGGGGGAAAGGATGGGGAGCAACAGCACAGCCTCAAAGAAGACTTTTCTTTGCTTTAATTTTTGGGTTTTAGCTTTATATTTTGAACACAAGTCGAGTTATTGTTCTGTAGCTCTGTTCAAAAGCCTCACATCTGAGGCTTTTTAGTGCAACTGTGGTTCTGTGGTTGGGGGCATGGTTATTAGGTGTTTGGATCAAGTTTGGCAGTAAGCTGTGAAAACAGGCACTGGTTTATTTTTCCTACTGACTGCCGTGACAGTTGCAATTATTGTCCATTGTTCCTAGGTGGCTAGAAAGGAGGGAGGATACAATAGAGCATTGCCCTCTGGGGGTAAATGAATTTGACTTACAGATTCTTGGGGGGTCAGGCAGGCTGATTATTTAGTGCCCAGGAATGTGGTTTTCATGGCACCGTCAGCCGTGAGCAGCCAACAAACAATGGCTCAGCTGTATTGCAGCTACATTTAGTGAGGCGGCGGGAAAGGTGTGCAAGCTGAGCTGCCCTATACCCACATCCACGTGTACAAACACACATATATTATGCTACAAAATGATTTTGTCATTCTGTAGTTACGAAGTCTCCCAGTTGTGATTTTTTAATTAACTTCTTTCTCTGCATTTGGCCTGGCAGCTGCGTCTTTTTCCGCCCCTTGTTTCTCTATTAGTGATATTTGGAGACCCCCACTTAAGTACTGTCTTATTATTAATACAGCCTGGAATGTGGACACAGCACTTGGAGGTGTACTGCCCAACTGTCTTACGCACTGAATAGTTTTTTCCATTTAACTGTTCAAAATTTCATTGTGTTTTTCATTAGGTCTGGGGGAGTTTTAGTACGTCATGTGCGAAAGTCTCAGCACCAGGCTACATATTGTTAATGCCCAAGTCTGTGTTATTACCATTGAGTTTTATTCTCTGGGAGAGATTAAAAGAAAGGGAGATGAAGAGGAAGACTTTATTTTCTATTAGCGTGATTTCAAGTTAGAAAGCAGTAATATTTTATTAAAGATAAGGAAATTGGTGAATGGTTGGAAGTGCCCACACTTTCCATGTTCTGTATTCAGTTGTTTCTCTCCCTTGCTTTGTTACTTTTGGCTGCTACCTTAAACCCCCCTTTCTTCATCTGCGCGCCTGTAAAACAGAAGAGCCATCACTGAGTATCTGCAGAGAGCCAGCTGCAAATTTCAAGATCGCAGTTACGAGGATCTATATATTTCCAGTTATTAATTGAAAAGGAAACCTATTGTTTTATTCCACAGCTTGCAAGGTTCTGCAAGGGAATACTCTTAAAATGGGGCAAAATCTAGAACCTCTCATATCTGTAGAAATTGTAACTCAAATACCTGTGTTTGTTCAGTGAGATATTCTGGGGCTAAATAACAAGTTTGGCACTAGAGATTTCTTAGGAAATTCTGGTTTTATATCCATGGAATTTTTACTCTGCTCAAAACAAGTCACTGTATAGCAAAACCCACAAAACATGCTGTTAAATTGAAGTATCTTAAAGTGAAGCTGTAAAACTGTGTATTGAATTGGTTAAAGCCTGTTCAAACTTACTTATATCCATCATATTCAAAACCAGAGCTCAAAAGGCCTCTGGATTATTCATGGATAATGCAGTTTATTGGATTCCGTGGAGCAGAGAGATCTTCAGGTCTCAAACTGATCGTCTACAGGAAGGAAAATCATCCCTCTTTCCTGCTGTCGGTGTAAGTGCCTTGTTAGCTGTGCCTCGCCGCAGCAGGGAAGTAGGTGCTGTGTTACTAGGAAAAGGTATAAAAGATAGAGTTATTTCTGAAATATCAGTGGTCATTCCTATAGATATATAAAATTAACGTGAAGCTTCTCTTTCACTGGTGCTGGGCCTTGGGAGTGGTGCTCAGGTGCATCAGGGGTTGTCCAGCCTTGCTCACCCTGGGGTGAGCGAAGCAGCTTTAACTGTGATGAGAACTCGTGTTAAAACTTCCTTGGAGTGCACGAAGCCTTGCTGCTAATCTTGTCCATCTCTCTACTGAAGCTTGTCAAGACGTAATAATGCATATTTTATATGTTCCCCACTGAGCTAATTTTGAATAGATGTGTGGAACAAGAGGTTAAACAGACTTTTGTTTCCAGTCTTTCTGAGTTGGTTTTCTGTTGAAGGCATTGTGAAGAGTGTTTGTCCCCAAATCTCTCAAATAAAAACCAGGCAAGTCAGAATCTGATATATTTTTTGTTGTTTGAAAAACCTTTTCTATTGTGCAGGTTAGTTTGTAAACAGCTCAGGTGAAGTGTTGCCTGCACTCACTGTGAAAGGGCTTGTCGTTAGGTTAAAATCAGCTCTTCCTTGTACCCACTTAAATCCAGGTGACTCCAGAGACTGTATTGGAGTAACCACAGATTTATGGATGTAATTGGAAGCGAGATTAACCTACCAATCCTGATCCTCAAGTCACGATAACGCAGACATTTGTTTTGCCTGAGAAACTGGGTTCCAAATCCCATGGAGTATCGGTGCAGGTACTGTGTCAGGCTGTGTTTGATGTGAGATGGAGCCGTGTTTGCTGAAGACTCCCATTTTGCTCACGTGCTCAGAAGATGGGGCACGAGAGAGTACGCAGTGAACGGTTTAAGGGCTGCCAATAATGGATAAAGAGAAATAATCCATTCAGTGATACTATGGCTCATCAGAGCCCGTGAATTAAAGACATATGTTATGTAGATTCAATGTATGGATTAAAACGGATAATCTGGTAGGTGACACACAGAATCTTGAGATAAGTGAGCTATGCAGATCCGGTGTATGGATTGTGACGGATAATTCCATTTAAGTAATGCTGGACAAGTTGAAGACAAGTAAGCTTCGGGTAGTGCTCAGGTTATGTGCAGTAATCCAGTGAGTGACACTTTGGATCACATAATCTGTAAACTAAAGACAAGGAAGCTGGGGATTCTGCATTTAGATGTGGACAGGAGGAAGGAGGGGGAAAGGGAGAAAGATTATTCATGGGGAATACACTGGGTTTAAACCTTTGACTAATACAGCGCAGATCCCCAGGAGATGTGTGAAAGCTGCACGCTTTCTTAGGAGCTGTGTGAATTTTGCATTTGCAAATTAATGGTTCAAAAATGTTTGCAAACTTGTGTCAGCTGTGGATGTTTTGCATTATCTCTTTGTGGGTAGTATTGTGAGTGGAGTGGCAAGAGAAGGAGGGTGAGAGTCGTAAGTGAAGGAGGTAAGGTATGTTGGATTGTCAGCTTTTAACTGCGATAAATTCAGTATTTGTTGCAACCTACTTAGAATCTTCTTCTTTGGGTTTACTTTTTAGAGGGGTTTAATAGTAGCAAATTGCAAATTGAGCTTTAGTCCATTGTTAATATTCAGAAGTGCTGGGCTGCATGGGAACCTGCCCAGTTGCACTCAGGGAATCCTCAGTTTCAAGAGGAGATTTGGCAGCTACCAAAATCGTGGAGGTTGATGACAATGCAATGCTGTACCCAGGTTGCAGAGAAGTAGCCAATGCTGGCTGAGCCACGCCAACGCAGAACTTCTTCAGCCCCAAAGAAAGCTTGAGGTAGAGATTGTGGCTGGATGGAGCTGCTCCTGTTTGACCTAGAATGGGAGGTTAGTTGAGGGTTGTATATGTGAAAGGGAGGGTTGGAGGAATCTTTTCTAAGCATCTAAAAATGTGATCTTATGGCAAAGCAGCCAATTCAGGTTTTTCAAGATTTTTGTACGTAAAGGTACTTAATTTGATCACCAAAAGTCAGGCTCTAATTTTATTTTTTCGATGTGATTATTGATAGAGATAATAGAATAAAATTGAAGTAATTAAGGTAGAAAATGCCAGTGACTTTGTTTGAACATACGGGGGCCAAACCACTATATTTAAAAATTCTTCAGAGGTGGACAAAAGGTTCCTAAAGCTGTGCTTCATGGTACTAAAATGACCTGAAAGATGTGCTGATAGAGCTGAATGTCGCTGAGCTACAACTGCCAGTTTGTCAAAACAAAGCAAACACACACACACACACACACACACACTTACACACACACATACACACACACTTTTTTACTCTTTTTCCTGCTGCTGCATAAAATTCCAGCAGCAAATGCTATTTTCCTAGCCTAGTTCTAACTTGTCTAGACAGTAAAACAATGAATAACCTCTGAGAAATAGTCTCAATACAAATGTTGTCTATTCCTTTTGTAACCTTGACAATAAGTTGCTAACCTGGTTGAATACCAAGCTTTGTTTGTAGTCTACTGTACCAAAACTTTTTTTTCTGACAGCAAATAAAGAGTTCTCAGTGACAGCCTCTTTCCAGCGTTGTGAAACAGCAAAGTTTGTTACAGAGCAGACAGCTGAGCTTTTTTTCCCCACAGAGTATGAGTTCTTGAGGCTAGTAATGGCAAAAGAGGGTAATTGGTCATAATTTGGTTTTATTCATTCTTCAGCCTCGCACTCAAACATAACAGATGAAGAATGTCCGTCTGCTGAAATAAATACCTTCCTTATATCTCGCTGTTTTAAAATGGATTTTGACTTGTCAAACAGAGAAGATTCATTACATAAATCTGTAGGTACAGGCAAATCAGTTTGAATTGTGCACTTTTTCTTTTCTTATTTCTTTTTCTGGTGCCTGTGGCTTGCCAAATAAAAAGCATCCAGAAAGTTTTCTTTTATTATTCTGTCTCACCCTATCAATAAGGTGAAATAATTTAATTTAGCAAGGTGGGAAGTTGTAAGATGACAGTCTTACAACTGTAGCAAAGTTGGCTTAAATACTTCATGAAAAACCCCAGTTTTCAGATGTTTTTCTCCTGACAGCTCCAGGATTTAGTGGCCTGAGAAGCTGTGTTCTAGTCCATAATAAAGCACTCTCTGAAGTATTGATCAGGGTAGCATCAGGGGAGTTAGCACAGGCTCACGAGCACAGACCCACAGCCACCCACCAACACATCCTAGAAAGTACATAATTTAAAGTGCAGTCCCATTGCTTGGCCATAACCATTTCACATTACTGTTCAAAAACAGAGGAGAGAAGATGTTAAATTCTGAACTTACCTCAGCCGGTTAGATCTGTTCATCAGACTACTTTTCCTAAACGAAACATCAGCTCCCCATTGCCTCACATATGTGACTTCAGGTGATGTCAGCAGCACGAATGGAAATACTCCTCTTTATAAGTCGGTTTTAAAATTTTTATTTAGGGAGAGCATGACACAGATTAGTTTGCTTTAAAGTAGAAGGCGACTAGGTGCCCTGTCTGTTTTACTTTCCTAGTTTCCTTACTGAGCAAAGCATCGTTGGGTTTAGATTTCTAATGTGTCAAGGTTAAAACTGGGGCAAGGAGTGGGGAAAAAATAGTTGACCCTGGGATGAGAATGATACTCTGGAGGAAAGATACTGTAAGAAAATCCTCTAGAAAATACACTTTCTTTATGAACTACTGATAATTTTATTTATTCTTTGGATTTGATACTGTTAGGACTAGTAGGATTTTCCTCTTTCTGAGGACAGCTTAGTTTTAATAGACTGTTCAGCTTGAAAAACCTCCTTTTTTGTATCAAAACTGTAGCCTTCACTAGCTTAGAAAGTCTACAGGAAAAAAACCACAGCATGGCAGGAAATACTTGGAGGTGACTCAGTCTTTAGCTCATGTATGGTCTGTAGCTCAGTCCTTGTCACACTGTTGTTACATCAAACTTACATATAAACTGTGTTGTGGCATGGTTCTGTTGCTTGGTAAGCTGGATGACATCAATAATTGGTTCATTCATAAGGGTCCCCTTGGCTGAAACCCTACCTAGTCTCCAACTGGGTCAAACACAGACTTAATTATCTCTTTAACGTGTATTACTGTTAAAAGTCAGTGGGGAAATTCTTGGCCTTGCTGAAATAGTTCGGCTGGTGACTTCATCGAGGCCGGCAATAAAACCTCCTACACCACATAAAGTGCAGAATTACTTTCGGCGAGTTGCTAAAAAGCTTCATGCCTTAGTTTGCTCTTGAAAAAACATAATGCATACCATTACCTTTCTACCTGCAAACAGTCTTTAAGAAGATCAATTAGGTAGTGCTTTGAAATTAGAAAATGCTTTATACTGCCTGCTCTAATTATTATTATACATCTTAACATTATTCGAATACAAAATATTCTTATTTCCATTTAATGATTTTTTTTTTCCCTGTAGAAAACTTTGTAGATTCAGGAGGCTTTTTTTCTTTTGTAACCACAGTTAATGATACGAACATAATACAATATTATTATGTCTCCCAGGCTTTGTACTTGCGCATTGTTTTCTTTGATTTTCCTTTGAAAGACAGATTCTGACAGTTCAAAAGCTATTTACGCAATTACTTTGATAGTAAACTGACTTGGTAGATAGATTTCACTGTCTGTGTGGGTGAGTGTGCGCACGGGCACCCCTGGTTGATGCCATTCCCAGCAGTGTAATGGGGATGTGACAGAGGGATTGAGGAGAGCCTTGCTGTAGCTCTGCCCCTGTGGAATACACATCCCTAGGCTGTCTGGGAGCAAACACTCCCACTGCCTGAACATTTGCAGCAAAAGCTTAAAATGTCTGTTAAAGAAAATATTGGCTTTCCCAGTTTCTCATTTACATTCTCATTCTGTCTAATAAATGATAATAAAGTATTTACTGTTTTGATCGCAAAAGCAGTTTCTCTGCCTTTTTTTTTTGCTTTGGTTCTGTTTTGGGTGGGTATGCCAAGGTTTCTCCTGTTCGTTTTCTCACTTTAAGTGTGTCATTTGGTCATATTGGTGTCTTCATTCTAATGTTTATTAAAATGTTACTGTCACTGCCAGTCTGAGACTGTGAATCAGAACTAAGAATGTGTAATAGTTTATTTCACATTTGAGTAAATTTCTTCTACTACTTAAACACGATTATGGGTAGTGTTGATCTGAGATGAAGTTTAGGTTTGGCGATACAGAATGCCACTAATTTGAGTCTTCTTTTATTGCCATCTGCTGTGGGTGTTGCATTGACAAACACAGGGGTTTTTTCTGAGTCTCTCTTTGTGGTAATAGAGGATAAGCTGGTGCATCTGGAAAGCATCTCTTCTTGGGCCTTTATGCAGTTACCAACCTGCAGTGTGTACTTTGATGGTCCTTTGCCTGAGTTGTTTTGATCAGTTGTGAAAAATCCACGTTTTGCCCTTGCAGTGGTAGAGCACAGAGAGCACCTACAGCAATCTCCTGAAAGGCAGGTGGCCCGGTGGTTAAAGGCTTTGTTGAACATAAAATGTGCAGTACCTGTTTGTCGTGGATCTGACGGTAATTAAGAGTAATTCTTGAGGCAGTCATTGTTTCAAGGCACTCTCCTTTTGCTTCTCACTCAGTGGCTCTGTGAAGTGGTCTCGCTGGCTGTTGGGCTGTACGCTGCAATAATGGACACTTGGGGTTTTTTTTTTCTCTCAGCCCTGCTGCCTGGGTGGAGTGAGAGCGCTGCAACGTGGAAAGGGCAGCTCCAGAACCATTCCCAACTCTGTGCTGCTTGCAGCAGCTCCAAGGGAGTTTAGTAAGGAGGCAGCTGAAGTTGGCTGCTGGGGTTTGAGGGGGTTTGCACCCCCTCCCAAGGCCCTGGCAGGTTTAGCAGCCATGTGGATAGTTCATTAATTCACGAGTAGTATAATTTGAGCAACTGTCTTTACTCTGTTGTTGCCTCAGTTGCTTAAAATGCTGACATGTTTTGCCCTGTGAGCTACAGAATTCTTTAAATGGAAATCCCTTAGCTGCCAAGACACTTCACATGATGATACAGGTTTAGGTCTCCTGCAGGTTAACAGAGAGAAAACTGTAGGGGTATGACAGAAGTCCGCCATCCTTGTTTGCCCCCAGTCTATGGCATTGAGAAAAGCATCGAAAAACAACTCTAGTAATTATTAATGTGCCAGGAAAAATTCCTACAACTGCTTGTACTTATGTAGTGACCCCACTGTTGCCCTCACCTCATCATTAAATATATAACACAGTCCATGCTTTGGCCTTCATATGTTATGCCAAGTAATATATGACTGGCCATGGCAGCTGTGAAATGGCACTTTTGTTGACCATTTCCGTGAAGGTAATTAGAAAAGTTGTGCTAGGTGATAAGGCTATCATAAAAAAATACCAAACTTAAACTAAATGCGAACACTTAACATTATTATCAAAACTGATTCAACTGCTTCCCTTTTTTTTTTTTCATTTTCACACATTTACAAGCCACCAGTTACCTGCAAGATATGTCAAAACTGTGATTCATCGTAGTGGGGCTTACACAGATGTGTGAGTAAGACAAGGGGAAATCTGCACAGAGCTCACCATCTCTCGTTAGAGCCACATAGCTGATTTTTTTTTTTTTTGCCTCTGGTTTTATGCAGGTCACTTGAGAGTATGGCTATCCAAGTACTTATTTTGCAAGGAATTATTACCTCAAAGAATTGAAATTATCATTAAGTACTATTCCAGTTACTGGAAGGATGGCTTAGTCCTGTGAAAAAAAAAAGCACCTACTAAGCCATGTTTTCCAGGAAGTATTCTCCAACAGAAGATTTTTTTATAAAGCTGATGCTGATAAATTTTCCCTTTTGGTTTATTAGCAAACTGAAATAGCTTGAGAAATATAATGCAAGAAGTCTGCCTTTTGTCAGACTTTCACTCCAGCTGTATAAACCCAAGGAATTATGCATTGTACTTACTAAGTAGGATATAAAACACCCCTTGTGGGCATTTCAGATTTTCTTTAAAAACTGAATAATAATGAAGAGACTGAGTCGATTTGTCCCTGGCTGCATGGCTGCAGTGTGCCTGTGATTTTGGTGTCTGCCTTGGCACTTCATTGCACTGCCTGCTTGCTCTTGATTTTGTAGAGTCATAGTTTGGGTTGGAAACTGTGGTTCGGTCCAACCCCCTGCAATGGGCAGAGACACCTTTCACTACACCGGCTTGTTCAAAGCCCTGTCCAACCTACCCTTGAAAATTTCCAAGGCTGGGGCGTCCACCACCTGTCTGAGCAGCCGGTTTCAGTGTTTTACCACCTTCATTGTATACAGTTTCTTCCTTTCATCTAAGCTACATTGACCCACTTTTCGTTTAAAACCATTACCTTTTGTCCTGTCACAGCTGGCCCTGCTAAAAAGTTTGTCCCCATCTTTATAAGCCCATTTAAGTACTGGAAGGTGTCTTTGGAGCCTTCTTTTNTGTGTTCCCGTAACTGCTCTTTCTTTAGAGCACTGAGACTGCTGTAAGACCTTAAGAAATAAAATAAACACATTTGAAAACCAAGCCGCAAGTTCCATTTCATCTTTTAAACCCTAGTACAAGACTTTTAAAACAAAAAAACCCTAATTAGGGGGTTGACAGAGTAAAAATCCCATCAGAGGACCCCAGAGCTGGACGCAGTACTTCCATCTTCATTCTTGCAGTTCAGATACAGCTGCTCTTTTCCTGGTGGGGAAGTGTTTTGCTGCTCTGTGGATCAGTCAGGCTGAAGAAGCAGGGCAAGAGGTGAATGTCCTTGCCTGGGCAGTGCCTGGTCAGGTCAGTGGCACGGGGAGCATCCCGTTCCCTCCCAGGAAGCGCGGCCAGAACTTCGATGCACCGGGTTGGATATCAGCACGGCTTTTTTCTGCTGCTGTTGCTGGCTAGCTCTGTGATCTCTCTGTCTGTCAGTTTACACATATGGAAGCATTTTTTCCACCTTTCAGATTAATTTAAAGATGGGGATTAATTTAACTTTACAAAGTGCTTTTTGATTCCCAACTGAAAGCTACTGTAGTAGCTCAAAATACACCAATGAACCAGTACTGAGGAGCTGTGATGTGTGTTGGTGTATTTGACAGTGATTTCTTTTTGCTTACCCTAGCTCAGGGACTGAGGCAATCCTGTGTGTTCCTTCTTTCTGTAGGACCTTCTTCCCCTCTCTCTCCTCCACCCCTCAGTAAAAGTTAGGGATAAAATCTCTGCTGAATAAATAAATTCAAAAATTTTTTTTCAGATGTTTCAGTGATTGCGGCAATATCAGTGCATGACACCTTCATTAGGGGAGCGTTACAGTAAAGCCACACGGACAGGCCAAGGCAGGGGCTGCCTTCTAGAATAATTCTTCTACAGCACTTGGAAACACTGCACCTTTTATCCCAGGGAAAAACAAATCAAGGATGAAGAGTGGCAGTAGCAGCTTCTGATGAATTCCATGGCCAGGTGGCAAATGCATTACTTGTAGCAGTTCTCTGTCTCCAATGCTGGAAGGAAAAATCATAGTTAGAAGTGTTTTCTTCAGCCGTGATAGTGTTTTAGCACTGGCTTCCATTCTTTCTCACAGCTTTTAGCAGAACAGGTTTAAAGTCCTATGGTTTCTGTTTCAGTGTGTTTCTCAAGTTTCCAGCTTGTGCCACAGTTTTTTCTGGAGGCTTTATCTGAGAATATTCTGCTGTATTTATTTGTTATGTGGTGAGAATATTTTCACAGAAATTTCTAGAACCCTAATAAAAACCCAATGTCGTTACATTTCTTCTGTCACATATTTTCTGGTGTTTCTTTGTGGTTTTCCACCTGCATACGGCTGTCTACAAATGGATTTAAGTGCTTGGACTTGACTAATGCAGCAAATGGGATGCTGAACTCATTGAAATCAAGTAAAAGTAACAAAAAAGAAACAACAAAACCAAACAAAGAAGTAAATTAAGCTAACTGTCAAGCGAGGAGCCCTCCCAGTGCCACCTCAGAGGCTGTGGTGCAGCCTTTCAAAGCAAACAGTAGATGATTCCCCATTTCAGACATTTCAATCCAATCTAGAAAGCTGTAGTAAATATATTGTCGGGAACATTCCTGCACTGGCAGGGGGGTAGGCTAAATGAGCTATTACCAGTAGCTCTTTTCCATGTCTGACTGATAGTTGGCTAGGAACATGTTTGCTATAGTCGCCAATTTTTTTTTCTTTTTTTTTTTTTCTTTTTTTTTTTTTACTTGGAGAGCACTGGTGACATTGGCAGAAGAATGCTTCCTGTGTTTGAAAGAGGTTTGTATGGAAGGGTAGTCCCAAAAGCAGGCTATTTTCAGAGGAGGCATTGACACTGATAGCCTTAATCCTTTCCTAAAGGCTTTTTAGAAAGGTTTTCATAGGATCTGACTCATGTGAGAGGGTGTGGTGGTATTGGGGATATCTGTGGATTAGCTGCTACACATATTTTCAGGTCTTTAAAATTCACAGTCAGTGATCCTACATATATTAAAAGTGCTTTTTTTATTTTTCTTTTTTTTATTATTCTTTTTTTGTAGTGTGAGTCATAGCTTTTGATTTTTCTTGGAATTTTTTCTTCCCTTCCCTTATAACCACTGTCCTTCTTGGTAGAAAAATAATTTCTTCAGCATGGTTATGAAAGTGGGGCAGTGAGTTCCACTGTCTGTGTCTGCTGAACACTACTGTTAAAAAACATCTAAGAACAGTACAAATGAGAGTGATGGCGAGTTGTACTTAACTCAGGTTTTTGGATATGTTTATAAAAGACCTTTTCCTTTAAAAGTGCACCTTGGTGGCAGCAACAGCAATAGGAGTTACTGACAATTTAAATGTTATATAATTTAATCCTGATCAGGGATGTAGATAATAAAATAGGCTATAAAGGGATGTTAATACTTATCCTCCATCAATGCTCTGACACTTACAGAAACTGTATCTTTTTCCTAAGTTTCTGACATAAATATAATTGTCTTACTAACCCAGAAGGGTTGATTTTTTAATCCCCAGTGTTTAAAACTTGAAACTTTCTCAAAATAGGCACCATTATTTCACTTTATTAATCTGACAGAAAGGCAGTGGGAAAGAGATGAAAGGGCAAAGAAACACTGAAGGGGGACACCAGATCAAAGCCTGTGTACAGATTTATCCTCCATGGCTCATTTTCCTGTAGAGGAACAGGTCTTAGTGTGCAGCATATTGCAATATGCTGCTGCTACTCTTTGCCTCTCCTAAAACTTTGCTTACAGTAAAGCTGCAAAATAAAGTGCTGGATCTCTCTAAATTTCCTCTGTTCTCCTCACCCCCCATTTTTTTTTTTTTTTTCTTTTCCCACCATATGATGCCCAGGGACTCCAGAAAGCCTCGCTGAGAAAGAAAGGCAGCTCATGGGTATGATCAATCAGCTGACCAGTTTGAGGGAACAGCTGCTAGCAGCTCACGATGAACAGAAGAAGCTGGCTGCATCTCAGATCGAGAAACAACGCCAGCAAATGGAGCTGGCTAAGCAGCAACAAGAACAGGTGAGTGATTATTACAGTGGCTTTCAGCTTAAATCATTTTCTAGAAGGACTTTCCAGTAGTTTTTATCTTTTAGGCTTCATACTCTAAAAGCTGCTCTGCACCCAAAATCTTTTCCATTTGTTCGCCGAGGTGAAAAAGTTTGGACAAAAGCATATCAGAAGAATGCTTTGATTTGTAATATATGCATCTTGGATATATTTTGAACATATATATATATATGTTCAGAGCCTGGTGCCAATAATGCCAAGGTTGTGGGTTCAGCCGTGCGTGGGCCATTCATTTAAGAGGTGGACTTGACAATCCTTGTGAGTCCGTTGCAATTCAGAATCTTCTGTGATTCTGTATTATTTTTCACTACTGTTTGGGTTTTTTAACGAACTGTAAATAAACAGGCAAAGTCAGCCCTCCTGAATAATCTGCCAAAACTGCTTTAATTCAGTAATACTGAGTAGGTATAAAAAGAACAAAATGCAGCGCTTCGATTGTAACGAGAGAAATGAAAAGGTTGGGTTTTGCCAGCTGTGGAAAAAAAGCAGAGAATAATCTGTGAACAAGTGGGACTTTTTTTCTTCTACACTTGAGACGTTTGATTTTTCAGTTCTTGCAAATATGCCCTTCACTGGAAATGCAAACGTGGTTTTCACATGTGATCAGTTCCAATGTGCATACAAGGACATACAGCATTTTAGGCAAAAAACATACCTTTTCTCACAGCTTTCACTGTAGATTTTAACAGAAATTAATGTCTGTTTTTGTACTTGAACATGAGCAGAGAATATTTAGATATCTAGTTTAAAATTTTATCACAGAATTGCAGCTATGTGAGTTTTATGACACAAAAATCCTTGAAATCTGTCATAGTTGTCATATTCAGTGTTGGTATTGTGCTTAAGCAAGTCTTAAGATTTCTAAACCACTGCTGGTACCCTCAGACATTTAAGTCTTGGTTTTCCCTGGTTTTAATTATTTGAAAACCTTATCTTAAACAAAGGGTATTTTGGCCCCATGCCTGAAGTCCCACACAGGGAGAACGGAAGTGACTTACCTTAAGCTGGAGAGTTTGTATGATGCTGTTGTTTAAACAGCAAAGGTAGAAGAAGGAGTGAAGGTGGAATTGGCAAGATTCTTTCACGAGGAGACACCCTGTATGAGCTGTTCCCTTTGCCCTGCCTTTTAAAGTCACTGGTGCCACAGGATGGCTGAGGGATTTGGAAGTCCAAAAGAAAATTAAGACAATGGGAAAAGGCAATAAGAAATTAATATAACTAGTATTTATTTTAATTGAAGAAATTTTGTATATTTCTGTATTATGCAGAAATTAAAGTATGCAAACTCTGAAAAAAAAATGTAATGATAAAAATTACTTTTTCTTTCTTAAAGAAAGTCTCCAGAAAGAAAACATTTCTTTAATGTGCTAGGTGTGGAGCTAACAATGAGTGAGTGTTTCTTATGCAAATAGTCTAATAATAGAAAGAAAAAAAATACCTAAGGGGAAGAAAACACCAAAATTTCTCCCAGTAAGTGTGTGTAAGTTACCAGCTGACCCTGAGATGTGTACACATAACACGGGGAAGAGTAGAGCTCTCTCTAATGCTTGTACTGCTGCACTGGCTGTTCATGAGAGCTGAGCTTTTGTGACAAAGTTTTTCAAATTTGCCTTTTTAAGTTCAAGAATGGTTTTAGCTCCCTCAAGCCTTTAGAACTCCTAATTCCATTCTGTTAATGTCTGCTTTTTCCTTCACAGTGTAAAATGTGTCCACAGTTGCATCCACCATCGTTAAGCAGAGAGGGAGGGTGGAAAGTTGCACTTGGCTTTGAGAGGAGACTTGAAACAACTCCATCCCCTTCCATAAACCAGTTCGGAGCTGAGCCTTGTAGCCTTGCCTGCCCCCTTGGTTTCTTGCAGCTGATACACACATGGAAGAGCCAGTGATTTTTCCAACCTCAGTTCCAGTCTCTTTATGCCTGTTTCTACATGGAAAAAAAAAGTACACTAAGAACCTTCCTCCATGGTGTCAGATTGCAATTTTTTTCGGAATTTTTGAGCAGGGGGTGCCAAACAGAAGAGTAATTCTGGCCATCCTATTTTTTTGCCTTTTCTACCTTCCTCCACTATTTTTCAGTTTCTCTGCTAGTATTGTTCTCTCTCCTGGGGAACTTTGGCAGTGCCGTTTCAGTAAGATTTTTGCATAGGTCCTTGTCTTCATATCCAGTACAACATTTTCCGTAAGATTCCCTTTCTCACTGGTGTTAGCAATGAATTGTTCCTGAAAGTGTGCCCCTTGCTTCAGCAGCAGTCCCCAGGCTGCGGCCACCTGCCCTTGAAGGTTTGCTAGCTCAGTGGAGAGGTTTAAAGAACTAAGCAGGGTCAAAGCTTCCTTTGGATGGACTCTGGGAATGGTAATCCGTGTCTCATGTTTCTTCTGTGCAATTTCTTCACAGATTGCAAGACAACAGCAGCAGCTTCTGCAGCAGCAACACAAAATTAACCTTCTTCAGCAGCAGATCCAGGTCAGAGACACGTCTCCTGCCATGCCCCTGTATCACTCTTCCTTTCCCTTTCCCCACTCTTTCCCTCAGCCATTATTGACATAGTGTCTTTAAGAGTCTCTGCAGTTGGTTGACAGCTTGTTTATGGAAACACATGAGGATTTTACCTGTCATTTAGCAAAAAATGTCAGTTTCTGGCCTTACATGATTAACATGGTTCTTGTAGGATCAGAAGAAGATGTTAGAGGAGATGGTCGTGCAAGCAAGCATTTGCAGAACCAAATCCTCTTTCCTCAGGAGCAACAAAAGCATTGCCAGAAAGGGTTTGTTTGGAAGTGATGTCCTACAGCTCTGTTTTTGAGGATTTGCTATAGCAGTTCTCTTCAGTGATTGATAATCAAATGCACCTTCTTCCCTCTGCCTGAGTTGTTGGAAGTCTGGAAATGTTTATTTGTAGTGAAATATTGCGTGAGTGAGAAACTGGTCAAAAGGTTGGTTAGATCCAGGAGAGCAATCGTGTAAGTTCCAGGTATCTGCAGGTTTGTTCCCAGTAGTAGAAAAAGTTGTTAAACCAGTATAACCAGTAAACTTTATTTAGCCTCTCTTTTCCTTAATGTATTCAGAAGTTTCTTTTCATGCCATTGAGTGTATTTCATTACTTCCATGTGCATGCCCCTGTTTTGGGAACAATGCAAATCAGTTTGCCTGTGGAGGTTTCCATGGAGTAACAAAGGAGAGGTTTGACTTCTTACAGGTATCGAGGATCAGGGTAAAATCTCTGATTGTTAATTGTGCAGTTTTGTACAGAGCATTGCAGGTTACTGTAGACCGTGTTCTGTTTGTTCAATAGCAACAGGATTGTCCTTCCAAAGCTTTCCATCTGAATTTCAGATTAAGTTGCCTAAAATTATCAATCACAATTGTGGCCCATTTAAGAAAACTTAGTTCCAGTCAGATCAGAGGAACTTCATACTAGAAGAGAACTTGTTTCTATCATTCCGGAGGACATTTTGTCTGTATCAGGACTTGAGTTTTTATGAAAAACTCCTGGGAAGGTCCACCTCTCTATTATAAGGCAACTTCTACACAAGATGTGCTTTGCTGAAAATAATTTTGAGATTGATAAGGCTTGGTTTGCCCTTGACCTCTGTACTCTTTTCTTCTTCTTTAATTTGTGTGTGAGAGGGATTTTTCTTTATTGCTACATTTTTAATTAGACTTTAAAAGAAAAACAATAGCAAAACCTCTACAATAGCAAGGAAAATATTTATATTTTTAGCATTTAGCTATGGCAGCGAGAGAGGAAGTTGTTTTATAAGCAGTGAATAAAAATAAATTGAGGTAAGATCATTTGACCCCAACCCTTTTAAGTTTTAACGCCTTGTAGATAAGGATGAAGTATGTTGTTTTTAGGGTAGTGAAGAAAACCCTGGTTATTGATAATGAGATATAGAGCCTTTCATCTCTTGATCCCTGGTCCAAGTTTGACCTAAGTCAGTAGTAAATGAAAGTCAGCCAACTACCATCTGATAGAAGCTGCAATCCTTAGAAATGATTTGGATGTCTGTCTCAAGGGATTTCAGATGAAATATTGACCCTGCCGAGGTCAGAATTTCACCTCCAGGGTCCACTTCACACAAACCCCAGCAGATTTGTGGCACCCTCCTTTTGGATAGTTAGGCAAGAAAGGTCAAGAATTGAACAGGCAGAGAGACAATACTGTTCTCTCATTCCCACAGAGCTGATCTGTTTGTAGGGAAATTTTGGTTGTACTGCACAGGCCATCTGGACAGTGCCATGCCTCTGTGATCCTGAAGTCTCATTGACCCTGTTTGAAGCCCATAACTCTGAAGAGAAAAACATTTAAAAATAAAAAAAAATTCCTTATGACAATGAATACAAAGCAAAGTATTTCTCCTCAATTAGTGACTGTCAGAGAAGAAACAATTCTTAAAGAAATCACCTTTTGTATCTAAATTAAGACAATGAAGTCACCCTAACATGCCCACATTTAAAATGGTCTGTGAGTTTGCAGTCAGCTTATGGGTTATGGTAGGTGGAAGAAAACTGTTACAAGAATGTAGCTGTGAGTTCAGCTTTCCTGACCTTGCCCTAATTAATTTAAGAGGCTTCTGTCACACTGGCCTGAAGATTTGAAATAGCATTAGATTTATTGACAGGGAAATATTACTACAAAGAGTGGATAACTATTTGACTTACGTGCAGTTGAATGATTATGCTGTAGTTAGGAACACAACTTATTTATGACAAAGGAATCGTTTTACTTGAGCCAATTTTTTTCTAAGCTTGCAAGAGTTGCCATAATTCTAGATAAATTATTACACAGAAAAATGGTATGAAATACTGTATTGAAATCATAATACCCTAAGGTTAAAAAAAAAAAGCATAACCTGGCTGACCCCATGATTTATGAGCCCTTTCTCTCAGTGTGCTAACTTGGAAACGGTTCCCTCTCTCCTTACCCCATCACACAATCACTGATACACAGTATGTAACCAGGGAGAGACTCTGATGTCTCCTTCCTCCTTAGAAGACTGCAAATGCTCAGCGTGACTACAGCTCAATTAAACTAGTACTTCTGTGATGCTGGATAAAAATGTTTTAGTTCCTTGAACTTAGAAAAATGTACCTGGCATGTGAGTCTCTAACTGACATGTCCTTTCCAAGCCCGTCTCTTTTGAATTAATTGGAAGGTGGTGGTGTCACTAAAACAGAAAACAAGCAGTTTGCACAGTGAGTTAAACTGGAGAAAAGTTGCAGATCAGATTAAATTTGAGAATCTGTACAACCTCAAAATGCTAAAATGGGTACTAGATGGGATTTTGTGTTTCAGCAAAAGCATTTTGTTTATATTTTTTTTCTGCTTTTCAGGATGTTCTAGACCTAATTTGTGAAGAGGTTTGAGTTTCTCTGAGTAATTAACTAACCCTCCCCATTTGTTTTTATGCCACTTTGGAATGCATCCTCCCATGCACACTGCTTTCTGTTCTGCCTAATCTTTGTGTGTAAGGTTTTCACTGGAACAGTTCCTGCCTGCCGAGTATTTGTGGTCTTCTCCCCTGCACCCCTTAGTCTTGCTGGTTTGCCATAAATGGAACTGGAATGTGTGTTTTGACAGCTCTTGTGCATAAACAACCCCAAAGATTTCAGACTGTATTTCAGAATGGGAGCGGTTTGCAGCTGTAGAACAGGCTGACAACCTAGTACAGCTCGGCAAGTTCTTGGATTCAGTTTGGTGGTGTCCTTCAGGGCATCAAGGGAACTCTCCTGGTTACCTGCTCATCTTTGGTGAGGCCATAATCTGCTTCCTGGTGTCCTTGCTCTAGAACCTGGGGCAGAGAGTGGAAGAAACTTGGAAGTTGCTCATGGTGCTGAGCTAGTCATCCAGTGCACCCCAAAGGTGTCGTTCTTCTAAGGGTGTCTCTGAAACACAAAGTTTGGAGGGGTCGTGCAATTCACTTGCTCAGAGAACGAGTCTAGCCCAGGATGATGATGGAAGGGTTTGCTTTGAATGCTCAGTGATGAATGTCACTTTAATTGAACTATATTTAAAATGAAATATGGTTGTTAAAATTCATAAAGCAATTCATATTCAGTAGGGCACTGTTGATAAAATAGGTCAACCTTGCAGCCTAAATTGTGGTAAAACTGATACTGCTAATCTCACAATTTTGTAGAAAACCTGACAATGTTTTATGTTTTTCCCTCAAGCCCCAGCTCTTGGAGTCATGTGATGACAAAAATGCCAGCTTTCATTTCTCCAAAATGTAAACTTCCAACTCTCATATTTCCAGGCAGAATCTGAAACCATGAGCACTACAAGTTCCAAAATTAGAAGGCAAACAAAACAGAGGCCAAATGCTGTTTTCTAATCTGTTCTGATTTTTAGTCAAAATTTTTTTTGGAGAGCCCAGCTCAAGATTTTGGAACACTTCAGTTGCCAATAATGTAAAACTAAGATCTCAAAGCAGCAGGAAGCAAAAACACTGCTTTACAGTGTTTCTAACATTTAGGCCACAGTTTCGTTCGACTTTTTTGGTTTAATACTGTCAGTACTTGGTTACTAATTTTTATTCTGTACTGAGTGACATACTTAGCCCAAGAACCAAGTGCTTTCTGAAACTTGAGGGCAATTCCTGCCAGACAGTAACCATTTGATTACTGTATGTTTTAGGAGAGGGTTTTCATTTTCCTTCAGAGCTAGAGCAGATGTTTTAATAGGATAACAGTTTTGTGGAAAGTTTGGACCTCTGAGAATGAGGGGATCCCAGCTAAATTCTGATGCAAACGAGTGTCTCTGGCCTATTCCACCTGCTACCAAATGCTTCAAATACTGGAATTAACTTCTCCAACACTGAAGTTGTATTAAAGAGGGAGTAATTTTATTTTATAATTTATAATTTTATTTATGTCTCTCCGTGCATAGAATAGTTTACCCCATTGCCATAAATCCCACCCCAACTTCCCAGAGATTCGTTCCTTTGTTTTGTCTATCACTGCATTCCTGGGCCAGATGTCTTCTTATTATCTCCCAACTGTCCTTGCAGAAAGCAGCTTTTGAAGGCCTTATTTCTCTGCTGAAACTGTCACAGGCACGGTAAAATTTGAATTAACCCTTTTAGTGTCACACCTGCCAAGTTGGGACGTGGCTTTGCCAGCTCCTGGGTGGAAAGTTTGCTGTGGCCTCGATGGCCTCAAGCTTTGCAGACCCTCAGCAGCTTGTCTAGAAGGAAGTTTGGGTACCCCAGCCCTCCGGGCATCGAGCACCTTGGGGCTGCAGGCTTTGTGCCCTTCCTAAATCACTCAGCTGCCCTGCATGTCCTCCCAGCTCAGAATGCTTTCCTTTGTGAGTCTGGATCCAGGTTTCCATCCTCCCACCCGCTGTCAGCAGGCTGTGTCCCTTTCCCCATGAGTTGTGTTGGTAGATGAAGAGCCCTGGCTTCATTGGTGTGTTCTCAAAGCAGAATATTCCCATTCTCATTACCTTATGAGGTTTAAGAAGTTGTTCCAATTCGGAATGTAATAAAATCTTGAACTTAGAATTTCCTGCAGGATGGCTAGTCCGTTTTTCAGCCAGATCTATTTTTCAAAACGTAGCTGTATTTTTGGGGAGGGAAGAAGGATTTGGTTTCCGAGTTACACAGAAGTCCAGCAAAATATTTCTTAAGCTTAACATGCAAAGTTTTGAAATGACACAGTTGTTATTGTCAAAACTTTCCAAACAGCAAGAGGTTCTGGATTGATTCCAGTCTTCCAAAACAGTGGTAGAGACCTACTTCCAGAGTGCTTTAGATACCGTAATTTAGCCATGCAGTTATTTTTATTGTTTAGATTCGTCATTTGTTTTGAACTCCTCAGGTGAGCAATCATCTGTTATCCAGAGCTGGCTGCATGATATTTAGGCCTGTTTGGATTCTTTTTGTTTTGTTAGAAGGTACCAGTTTCTGTCTCTTGTTGAGAGAAGACGCAGATTAATTGACTGTACAATAAGAAATGTGAAAACTTCTTCCCTGCCCCAACAAGTTTGCAGTCTTGAATTATACTTCCATCATGACTAAGCCTTTCATTTTCTGTCTGCTGCTTCAAAAAAGAACTCCAGCAGGCCACTATATGAGCTAAATACTTGGAGAACTTCGGGCTTGTTAATAAGGAGAGTAGAGATCCTTACTCTTACTCTTTGCCCTGTCCGTGCCTCCTCGGTGCAGCCACAAGGTCTTGGGGCATTTCTTTCCTGGCTCCCAACCTCTCACAATTCTGTAACCAGAGTTCTCTAGAGGCTTTAAAGGGCTGGAGATGATGAGTCCTTCACTGGAGACACAAAAATGAGCAGCTGCTACACAAGGGCTTGGTTGCAGATTTAATAATGGCTGTTGCTTCTGGATTCCCATTTTCCCTGGGAATTCTGCTGGTCTGACAAGTCAGTGACAGCAGAGCAGTGCTTTGTTGTGACACAGTCGCTTTGCAAGCCCGTGCAAGGCTGAGCAGTATTAGTTTTTCCATAATTAGAGTCCTCTTTGCATATCAGAGAGAGGTGAGGACAAAAGGTTTCCTTGGTAAAACAATAAAGCTGTTGAAGTGAGGGCCCGATCCAACTCCCACTGAACATGGAGAAAAGGCTCTTGTTTGTATTAGTGGGAGTTTAATGAGACCTTTCTTCAGTAGGAAACTGTGAGAAAGTATCTTCCTCCTCACTCTCCAAAATATTTTTAGAACAGGCTCTGTCCGCTGAAATGGTTTGTTTTTTCTTTTGTTTTGTTTTGCCAGTGTGGATATGACAAGCTATGACTGCACAGTCAAACTGAACAGTCTCGTGGATGTGGGGACATTTTGTCCAAATTCATCATGTGTCAGGAGCAGCTGTTTTCCTGCAACTTATAAACATGGGCATACTGGATTCAGTGAGACCCAAAAAGGAGTCACACTGCAGCCTTTCCCATGACTTTGCAACCTCTTCCCAAAGCACTGACGTTGCCAGCAAAGAGGCAGAACAATTGTTCCTCACAAAGCTCTGCAGCTGATGTCCTGTCAGTTATCAGAATAACTTGCCTGTCCCTTGAGGAGGAAAGATCCCCTGGGAAAGAAGTTATTCAAAACCACACACATTCAGATACACAAAATTAAAAGCGTACGAACAAATAAAACCAAAGACAACAACAAGAAAACAAAAAAACCCACAAACAAACGACAAAACATAAAAACTAACCCAAGGCTGGGGGAGGAAATAGGGTAAGGACGGGGGGAAAAAAAGAAAAATCAGTCAGAATGAGCTAATGGCTTTTTGTCCTCTCAACTTCCGTTAATAACATTAGTGTTAGACTGGACTTTTGAGTAACCTGTGGGCCTTCATTTTCTTCCCTTGCCAGGAAAATGAGTTATGTAAACAGCTGTTGAGGTCTTTACCTCTACTTCTTTCAGTGCAGAGTATCATTTTGCACCATGCTTTTAACTCTGAAGATAACCCTTAGCAAGTTTCTACAGGTAGTTCGATCTAAGGCCTTTTCTATACCCTCACACAATCCAGATTTGTTGACTGGAGAAGCTGTGCCAGTGCAAACCAGGAGTATCTGCTTAAAATTTGCGCGAGATCAGTTGGTCAGAGCACGGTGCTGACTTTTCCAGGGTTGGGGGTTTGATCCCCATATAGGCCATTCCCTGAGGAATTGAACCCTTGTGGGTGGGTCCCTTCAAACTCAGAAAGTTCTGTGATTCTGTGAACTCGGAATTTATTGAATATGCAGGGCATGTTTGTTTGAAGTAAATCAGCTCTTTTTGCCTACGCTGAGCTACTTGATGGCAATAGCACTTGCTTTCTCCAGTGTTACTGGTCCAAATGTTCTCAAATTCTAACACTGTTTTGAACTTCATGACTTTTTTCCTTGTTGTTTTAGCATCTTTTCTTAATTTACTTTCTGTTACTGAGCTTTCAGTGTTCCCATTTTCCAGTTCTCTCACACAATCACAATGGAAGGCCAGAAACTTTTTTTTTATTAAAAACCAGAACGCTGAAAACACCCAAAATAATCCAGCATCTTAAGACTGTAGAAAAAGGCCAGCAGTCAAATCCAGTCGTCGCAGCTGGCAGCACTGTGCTCCAAGGCCTCATCCTCATCTCTCTTTCCTCAGCCGGCATTTCAGGGCCCTGTCTATTTTTTCGTTTGTTTTCAGACCCCCTCTCCAATTTCTGCATCTCTCACCCATCAACTTTGACCATTTTCTTTCACTTTCAAGCTCCCTGGTACTGGGTAGCCTTTCTTACGCAGCTGCCCATCTTTTCCCACTGCAACTTCTCCTTTCTGTCCCCCCTCCCTGTCTGTATTTCCATGGCCTTATTAATGGTTTTTGTGCGGCGTTGCATTGGCTGGAGAGCAGCACGTGTCATTTTGTGAAGGTTTTTATTCAGGATGGGGGGTCGTGGGGTGCTGCGTGAGCTCTGTGCATGTTTGTGTACCCCGTGCAGGTATGTGCACAGCAGGCAGCAGAGGCACAGGAGCAGGAGGTACCGCATAAAACTGGCTGGAGAAGCTGAGCATGAACTCTTTATGGCCGTGGGCTTGTCTGTGTGGAGTGTGTGTAATCCTGAGCACTTTTGTTGTACAGCCAGAAAAGGCTGCTGCTGCTGCCTCTGCAGTAAGGTAAAGCAGAAGATAACAATAAATTTTTTACTGCTGGCTGGCAGAGGTGTTTAGGATGTGTTTTCTTTATATCTTCATCCGCCCCTAATTGAAGATGCTTTAAAATTGAATGACTAGCAGTCAAAACGTGTTTGCTTCAAGCTGAGAAGAAAAATGCTGGTGTCTCTTCTTCCAAACTGATTGCGCTTTGTACACAACTGACAGCCACAGTCACTTTGAGTGACTGATAAGTGGGAAGCTTTGCCACTTATCAAGGAATGCACGCTGAAAAGAAAGGACTGGAGCTGTTCAGATGCTTTGGCATGTTCAAAATAACATCTCACATCAGTCAGGCTCAGAAGCACTAGGAGACATTTCAAAATAAACTTTATATCTATCTATCTATCTATCTATCTAGAGGCAAAAATTCAATTTAACAGACAAATCGCTGTGTGGCATCGCATTGGCTCTGGAAACGAGAACATCATTACAAGGGTCACCAGTTGCAAAATGACTCAGATGGCTGAGTAATTGGAGAGCATTTATTGTAGGGTCTCACCCCCCCAGAGGAAAACAAATTTTGAAAATTCACAACTGCATATTATTCTGGTGATTTCTCTAAACTGGGGGGATTTGGCCCTGTTGGCCAAGTAATATTTCGTTTATGTGGCACAGGACATCCTGAAGGATCCCAAAGAGAATGAAACTCTAAACTAAATTCAGATCTCATTTATTTCGTCTTCAATATTGTGGAGTATGCTTGAGAGTGCATGGCTTTTACTCAGAAAGTGGTTCTTAAGGTTTCTTGAGGAGTTTACTGTGTTTTGTAGTGATGCATAGCACGAACAGAGGATGTAATTTTTTTGGTAAATGTTTGTTAATGTTACTTTGTAGTGATTTGTATATTTGGAGATTCTGACCTGCTATAGTATGAGGGTACATTTTCTTGTCCTGACTGTGATGGGAGTGGTGTCAACCAGTGTAGGGTGGGCTGGTCCACTGGATGGGCTAATGTTTCACCCTGCCTTAGCAGGAGGTTACCTGTTAGATGTACAAACACAAGTACTCAGAGCTGAGAGATGGGATGGGAATCTCCAATGGGAGGACAGGGAGACACAAGCAAGTGGTGTGTAATATCCCAAACTGGAATTTGGGCAGAACATGGTGCATCCATTAGCACTACCCAAACAAAAAAAACTGCTGCCAGGTTTACAACTCTTACTCCAACAACACTGGGAGTGTTGATGTATAAGGACCATTATCTTTTGTTGTGATTCTAAGCACTGGGCATCTCATTCTGCCCAGCTGATTCTATCCAAAATGGTTGCTTTTCTAGCCAAAATTGGCTGTATTTGAGATAGGAACTATATCTGGCCTTCCGAGGTTGCCACCAGCGCCCGTACCTGCGTCAAGAAGGGAGAGAATTGGGGATCATTCAGTTCCTGTTGCCAGTGATTTACTTTTCTGAGTGGTCACCACTCTGCTTTGGTGGCTCATTCAAAGCAGAGCGCTTCAAACTCTCTCCTGGAACAATGGCTTCAAATGATCCAGAGGGAAAAGTGTGGTTCCAGCTACAGAATCAATACCTTTGTCTTCACCATCTTGGACTTTCCTCGGATGTCTGGTGTCCACAGCTGACCCTGCATGGCTTAGGAGACAAGACGAGCTCACTGTGCAGGAGGCCAAGGGGAACAGTTCTGTTTTGGTTCCCTGCTTTCTGTCACTGACCTGCTGCTGATTGCAGTGTGCAAATTTAAGTGGAAGGCAGCTGGTTCTGCTTGGTGTTTGTAAGAAGAGTAAATGAGACATCTCATAGTTCCTCCAGGGGTTGTGATTGGAGGGATGATGTGAGTGACCCCTGACTTAAAATTTTGGAGAAAGAGAGAGAGAAGTACAGTTGTCTTGTGAAAGTCTTGGTTGAACAAAGATAACCTGGAGGGTCATGGATCTCGTGTCAGCTGTCTTTATTTTGCATCTTGTGTAGAGTCTCCGTTTAAGTTCCCTCTTCACATGGAAGTCGAGTAAAATTTGTAACAGTTAAATATTTTCAAGGAACCATTTCAGATTTTTATTCAAATAGGTTTAAAATATGCTTTGAAGAGATTTATGGGTATATGTCAGAGTTTCTTGTATTTAGAAGTTAAATAAAAGAATTTGAGTTCCAAGAAAAGCATAATAAAGTTATAAAAAATAAAATGAAGACTTTCATGGAAAGTAATAATAATGAAACGAGACAAATTTAATTCGCAGTATTTGGAGTTCATAAATATTTGGTACAGTGAGTGAACTAATTTTACAATGTGTATGTTATAATATTTTTTATCAGATTTGACTTATTTAAAAGATGATAATGTTACTGTTCAACGAATCATTCTAAAGTTGGAACTTGGATAGTTTCAACAAAATAGCAATTTGAAATGAATTTGAAGAAATGATTGAAACATTTCTATACTCTTTGAGTGCTGTGAACATTGTGTGCAAAGAAATACATTATTTAGGTAACAAAGTAAGGCATTTGAAAGTTACAAGTGCCAGAATTAAGTTAAATAGATGCTCTTTTTTTATTCTTATATATCTCTGTCATGCATGTTGAATTAAAAAAAAAAGTATTCCAGAATTACGTGATAATATAAATGTCAACTGTACTCACAAGGGGGAAGATCAAAATTATGTTGACAACCTTGATTCTGACATTCCCTAATGTCCAATTCCTTGACTTTTCATCCAATGTAGCATTATTTTAACTGGTTTTCTGTGTGGTTTTGAAGGCTGTAGAAGCACAGATTACTGGTATACCAGCCACTTACAGTATACCACCAGGTCAGTTTGAGCCCTGAGATATCAGCATGGGTGAAGTGCCAAGTGGCCCTTGAGTTACAGGAGAAATGCTGTGTTCTCCCGGGCTAGCCAGACAGAACAGTTCCCTGGCTGTGGTGATAAGAGCCTGTGCTTTGAAGTCCCCTCTTTTTCTGTGTCACATTCCTTTCTTCCTCCAGTTTTGGGTTTGGTTTTTTTTTTCAATTTTGGTCTCCATCAAAATAGAGAAGACTTTTTTTCCTATTGCTGTCTTCTTTAGAAAGGTAGATGAGTGATTGAGTGCTTTTGTTGAATTTGGACTGGTTGTGCTGAAAATTGAGTTTGACTCCTTTTTGTCAGCACCCTCCATTTGCTCCTCCCATTCTCCCTCAGTGGGGTTGGGACTGGATCAGTTTGTACCACTGATCAGTTCTTTTCTCCTAATTTAACACATTCTTCGTGCTTTATCAAAAAACCCCCTGAGGCTGATGGTACAGTATTAGGTGGAACCTGTTGTAGCATTTGTCCCTTTAAAGCTCTGTGTGGTGAGAATATGTTTCCTTGCCTTGCACACTGTAGAAGCTCGTCTGCCATTTAAGCATTTCTGAGCTGCTGTGAATAAGCAAGAGGGGCTTTTTCATGAACCATATGTAATAAGTTTTAAGTTAGCAATGTCCCTGAGAATCACATACATGTAAATTAAGCATAATTTCCAATTTCTTTAACCCTGGAGTTCAGATTTGTAGTCCAGAGATAAGTAAGCATCTATGAAACAGCTCATTAATTACATTCTCACCTTATACATGGATTTAAGCTGCCTTTTATACACATTTTTGTGCATGCATTTGAAGTGCCCCATTTTAGATACCAATTACAAACATGACTGCTTTACTTTTCTGAACATAGATTTTTTTAATGGCTCTGAAGGAATTTAGGAGGAAGGAAGGAATTTTTTTTTCCAAGTGGGGGCTACAGGTTATGAATACTTACTAAATTGCAACTGATTGTAGTTGTGAATTTTTCAGGGCTTTGTGAATTCTTCAGCCATGCTGGCAGTTCCTCTTCATCCAGATCATGGCAAATAGAGAGAACCTTAAATTTAGAGCAAGGCATTGACAATCACAGTATTTCCCAGTGATGCAAACAGACTGATGCATATAAAACAAGATGCAATATGAGCAGTAATGGACTCAAATTACTTCAAATTAGAAAAAAATCAGGAAACAAAACATTCAGACCTCTTCTTTTTCCCCTTCTCTGATTCTCTGAATGTCTCAATGGCTGTAACACCCCTACAAATGCTGTTTCTGTTTTTCCATGGAACCTGTTTCTGGCAGCAGGAGGTTTCCCTGGGTAGGCTAGCTCACCAGATACATGATAGATCCAGGAATTTCTTTGTCATTGTATTGGTAAGCAAAGTTTTGGAAAGCTGACATAGTGACCAGAATTAGAATTATGCTGTATTTCTTGCATTTATTCTTTATTTGAAATGAAAGGCAGGCTTGAAATTATATTTTTCAAGAATTTTAGTTTTCTGTGTCATGAGTTTCAGGGTGTTAAGCCTACTTCCCTTCCATTATTTCCTAGTGCACAGCTCAGAATTCCTGTCTTTTTGGTACAATCAGAATAAAAAACTTGAACTGTAATCAATATACTGACATGGAATTCTGTATCTTTTGTTAAGAATGTTTGGACTTTTTATTTAAAATACATCCATTTGGGGAATTTTCACATCCCATTGGGTGGATTTTTGTAAATCACAAGTTTGCTTTCTGCTCCTTTTGAGGAGGTTGTTTGAGCTCAGTATCCTCTTAGCAGAAACTCTCCAAAGATCCCGTGGGAGGAAAATTGTCCATTGTGTTCCTTTGAAATCTGGCTATCTTTTTTCCTGGAGCTGGGCTCAGACAAGTTTATTCTTCCACTCAGAGATATCTTAGGAGGTTCCTGTCCTTTCTGGTGCCTAGGAAGCAGAGCTCAGATACATATATTGTATTTGTTGCCATCATATAATCTGTGCAACTTCCCTGCAAATATAAAGAATTATGCTTTCCCCAGCTGTTCATTTGATAGGATTCTAGTCCTTCATTTAGAGAAAACTGTGCTTCTCCAATTCCCATTGTTTGAACCGTGGCCTCCTTTCTATACCTATTGTTTGTTTTGTCTTTTTTTTGTGGTGCGTAACAGGTGTTTCTTTCAGACAGCCCAGGCAGCAAGGCAAGGGCTTCCTTTATGGCAGATCTCTTGAGACTTTGATTAAACTCTTCTTTGTGATAAAAATGCCGCTGCCTTTAAATGAATTGCGCGTGAAATCCGTATTTGCACAAATGCCCTCCATCCCTCTGCCCTCATTGCTTCTCTGGCTCTCTTTCAGTTTGGGTGTGTTTGCCTTTTCTCCTGTTTGCCTCTGATTCCTTTTTACCTTCCCAGTACTGTGCTCCCCTCAGAGCCTGGATGCAGCCATGGGAATGGTTTAAAAAGAGCAAACAGTTTCTGCAAAAAGAGCTTGCTTTTTTCCCCCATGTTCCTCGTTACTGCCTCCACAAACGCCATCACCTTGCCTCAGAGAAGGCTCCTCAGTGGGAGCCGTGGGTTAGGGATGAAGCACTTTCTCTCCATCTAAAGAAGCAAATCTTGCTCTAGTGGGTTACAGGTACCACAGGCACTTTTCTGCCTGCCTTGCTTTTTTCTTTCACACCACCTCACCTGCTGTTGAGCAGCAGCCACTGCTGTTCATCTGTTTTTGTGGCTTAGTTGTCGGAATACTTCGGGGAGGTCTGGCAGTTGTGGCAGGAGCTCAGGTGTGCAGTAGGCAGAATGTGCGCGTAAATCAGTACCTGATGCTGCCTTCTCTAATGTACATTTAATATTCTTTCAAGTTTTTGTTCAGAATAGGACTTCCGCAGTCCAGTACAATTTTAGTGACTGACTCTCTAGATGTTAAGAAAGCCAGAGAAGGGAAAACCAAAGGGGAGCAATAGGCTCGTAGTGTGTTTTTGACTGGCTCGTTGGCTCATATTGTTCAGGTGTCCTGACAGAATATTGCTGACCTATAATGCATTATTTTCATGCCCTTCTCTCTATACTCAGACATTTATTGGTTGGAAGCCCCAGGGGTGAACAGATACAAAGCTGTGTTAGTCACAGGAGATGTAATGGATGTCCTGGGAGCTGTGCCAAACAATTAAGAATATAGGCATAATGATTTACAGGGTAAGCAAAACCTCCAGAGAATGTTGCATCTGTACAGGCTGCCCTGTGAGTCTGCAGGAGCTGAGTAACTTGCACCATTTCAGTGCTCAAAAGACAGTGCATTTCCAGGGAATGGGCATAGATGGACTCTTGCTTTCAGTCTGAGGCAGAACCTTCTGCTGGTGACTTTCTGTTGCTTTGATCAAGTGGTTCATGCATCCAAAATGTCGAGTACAGTGCCGTCGGGTGCCCTCTATACGAAGTGTGTTTTTCCTGCTGCAGTTTTCTGACTTCAGCTACAGTGGCAGGGGTATCAGCACAGCCTGGCTGTGACACCAGCAGTGGATCTATTTTAGTGCTTCACTCTGTAGCAGTGGCAGTGGCAGCATCTGTGGAAAATATGAAGATAACTGTCAGAAAGCGTGTTTGAAGGGTGTTTAATTTAGAAACATTGAGCCCCCCCGGGCTGACATTTGCTTTAGCATGCAGTAGTTAACAGTGGAAGATGGGACTATAATAACGCTATATAATACTATTTCCTAAAAGACTTCTTTCTCATGAAAAATGTCTTGTTGTTATAAATATGTTGTCTGTTTTTCGGTGGTGTTTCATTACCAATTGACTCAAAACCCATGAAGTTTTGCTTGATTTTACCATAACATGTTGATTGCAGGAGCCTGAAATTCTCTCCTCTTGTACAAAACATCATAAAATCCAAACATGAGCATTTAGAGACACTTTGTGCTGAAATAAATGACCAAGATGAGGATAAACCTAACACGATGTTGCAATTTAATCAAGTTCCATGTGGCTTCTTCTCTGTATTAATTTTGTTACTGTTCAAGAAACCTGAGCCACCATTTTAATACTGAAATATGAAAAAGATGGATTGTTTTTAAAAACCAGACTGTTCTGAAAGCAGCCATTTCTTAAGTTCAGGCATGCAAGCTTCGCTCACAGAGTGTGGGCACACCTCCTCAGAGCCTCACACCCTTTATTTTTTTATTTTTATTTTTTTCTTTTTTTTTTGGAGACGTCATCTCCCTGTTCCTCCAGGAGGTGCCCTTTTGGGGGAGGTTAAGCCTTCTTTCCACCAAAGGGGGACTTGAGGAGGCTTCCTTGGAAGCCTGTCATTGCTGTTCCTGGATTTCACAAGACAGAGATGCTTCCTGAGACATGTGTGGAGCTCACCTGCCCAGGAAGATTGCTACTCACCAGCCCGCTTTAAGACGGCTTTGCATGCAAAAGACTGATTTTCTTCGTTTTGGGACTATCACTCAATGGAAATGTCAGAAATACGGAAGGATAAATACCAAGTTACATTTAACAGAGAAAAAAAACTGCTCTGAAATTATCTCCTGGCTCCATGTTTTCCGAGGTTTTGCATTAGCGGGAATGAAGTCACGGTGTGTTGACACAGTCTAATGTGCAATGACATAATACCTGGAGTATGGAGACAGCAAGAGGCACAAAATCAAACTTATCTGAGTTTTCACAGGAAAAGAAGGGATTAAACTTTGCTGGTTAAAATATGGATTTTTATTTTTTTTTTTTAATAGAAACTATCCTAGTTCGATTGAGATAAACCTACTCAGATCTAATTCTATCCAGTCCCTGAGAAAAGTGGGCCTTAAGATGTTGAGCCTATTTGCCCAATCCCTTTTTTTAGAAATAAAGATTAGGGTAGGAAGTTTGGTCCTTATCTCTAAGGTTCTTACTGCTTCAGAAGGAAACTGAAATACTTACATGAAGGACACTTTCTTGAACTTGTGATTTGTCTTCACTCAGATTATTTCAGAAGCTTTGGCAATGTAGATTTCCCACAATGCTTGGCTACTTTTGTTTTACACCTCCTCGAGGAGCTATGATAAATTGTTGTTGCTGCCTATTAAGTAGTAGAAAGAGATGTCAAAATACTCGGGTGATTTGGAATTCAAATGTTACTCCCTGTGCATGGAAACTTTGCTCTGGAAGCATCATCCCTTATTTCATAACTGCCAGGTATGATTCTTCTCTGCCTTTGATCCCTTGTAGTCACTTATAGCTCTACAAAATAACATTAAATCACCAAGTTTTACTTGCATTTCACAGCCTATTTGCATGGATATTTGTGTATGATCCAGATCTTATGTAGCGCCGTCATCACTGGATCTCGGAATATTTTTCTTTCTCTTTTTTTCTTTTTTTTTTTTTTTTCTCTTTCCTTCTTTCTTTTTAAAGCATCCTGTTTTTCAGACCAGGGGAATTGAGGACAGAGGGGAAGCAGCTTGCACATTGTTAGGCTTTAGCTCATTGCCAGAACCAGGAACAGAACCCAGATTGTCAGGCGTCTCCCATTGGGCCGCAATACAAAATGTGAACTGAAGTGCAGAGTTATCAAAGATTCAGGCCGTCTAGGTTTTTATCTTCTGTCTCCACTTTTGCTGTTTTTCTGTAGAATTTCTCATTTCACTGGAAGAAATTGAATGCAGACTGCAGTGTTAGGGGGGGAGAATGAGGCAGGGAAGCAGGAAGAAAAGACTCCCCTATTCCCAGAGTCAGATTTATGTCGGTGCCATTCCACTGAATCACATCAGTAGAGTTTAATGCAGAAAAACTGATCTGCTCCATCAGTAAAATGTAAGTGAATAAGTGGTAAAAAGTTTGTGAGTTTCTGTCTTCTTCAAGGTGAGAAAACAATTTTCCTTGCATTTTTAGCATTTGCTGTGTTTCAGTTTTTCCAGATCCGTTCATTGTAACAAAGCCAAGACTCTGTCAGCACATACCTTCCTTTTTGAAGCACCCCTCGATTCCATGAAAAGTGCCTAAACAAATCAGAGTGTAAGGCCCTTACCGGTCACTATGCATGAGCCCTGTCCTCACCTTGACCACTGCTAGGTTCGTGTTCCATTCTGCCTGTACTAAATCCCAGAGGGATGCCTGCCTTTTTTTGTCCTGGATTGGTCTGCTCCAGCTCACAGTGGTTTGTTCACTGCCTTGCTTTCTTCTCAGTTTCTGGTGCTGTCCCTGCTTTCATGCCAGTCTCAGGGCTCTGGTTACCTGAGGCCAGCTTGTTGTATTTAACAGGCACAAGTGGCTGTGCCTCAGGCCTGCCTTTCCAGTCTCTCCCCCTTCTTCTCCTGTTTTTCATTTAATGGCTTGCTAATAATGAAGCCACAAAAGGCGACAGTAGGGGCAGCATAAACACATGCTCACCTACGGGTGAGTTGCTGATGTGCTAGAATTAAAAAACAAAACAGGATTATTATGATAATAAAAGCCAAGGCAGGTGCTGGGCACTTTGTTTATTTGCTGATTAAAGCAGTCACAGTGTGATATCTTTCGGTATAATAAACTAAAGAGGGGGGAGGATTATTGCATCCCCAAGGCATTGAGAGTACTTGAACAGAAAATATTTGAGGGCCATTTAATTTTAAGGGACACCATGTATCACTGCATGCTGGGAATATACCTGTTTGGCAGGGTGGTGGGCAAGAAGTCAAATATTCAAAATGATCAGTCAGCTGCCAGCGCATTAATTTCCTTCTAATTTGGCTTGGCCCCTTGTTAAGACCCCAAGAAACAAGAGGGAGGACTGTTTAAAGGTGTGCCTCTGCCACTGAATAGGTTGTCAAGTAGTGGAGGAAAGATCCAGGTTGCCTTCCCTGTTTCTCCCATGTCCATAGTAAGATGCCCAGCTTCTGTTAGGTAATTTTTGTGAGACCTTATACTTTCTTAAACCAATATTACAGTGTTTTGGATTAAGTTTGAAAAATCTTTAATCCTGTTCATCCTCCTCTGAACCTATTGTGCTTGTATTTTTATAAAATGCTTTCCTAGATTTGTCATTTCTGGGTTTTTTTTAATAAATTCCACTTCATGTCCAGTGGAATTTCATTTTGTGAAAACAGGTTTTAGCTGTAAGTGCCCACATTTTTCTTTAGACTTTTCAGACTTGCATGAAGTTTTTGCGTAGAAGAAATTTTGCCATGGTGGAAGTTCTATCTTTACACTTTTGTGTGTGTGTGTGTGTGTGTGTGATATGAATTCCCTGCACTATGCAATTAACAGTTTCTTCTTGAGCCTGATGCTCTAAATCTGCAAGTGCAGGACATACTTTTCCCTTTGCCAGGCAGCTTCAGGCTAAACATTTAGACTGCCACTCTGAGTTAATTAAACACCTATTTGAAGTTAAGCTGTTGAATGGCAAATAAAGTAAAATAGTTGCTCTAGCCCTGTGAAATGGTTATTGAGGGTGACACTACGTTTTCTGCTTTGTTCCTTTCTGCTTTTCATATGCTGCTTGTTTAGGAAGGGGCACAAAATTTGACAGACAAACTACCTTTAGCAAAGGTAGTGCTGGCTGATGTTTCAGAAAGGATGGTTGCAGAAACAATGCTGAGAGTCCAAGTCAAAGTTTTAAATTTTGCCAGCAGAAAAAGACATCCTTCCTTATAAGAACAGCACAATTTCATCTCTACCAACTCCAGCTAAAAATATCAATCAGAAAAGGCAGCTACAGATCTGGCTAACACAGTTCACTGGAACCGTTATCCCTTTGGAGTGAAAGAATATAGTGGGCTCTGCTTTTTTCCCTCATTTGTTTCCATTTTCCATAGTTATTCTAATTTTCTGCTGCCATAGGAAATGGGTATTCATCGGGTAGGCAGCTCTCTTCATGCCTGTCTTGCTACTTCTAGAAGTATTGGGGTTTTTTTGGGTAAAAATACAATTCACTGAGGTTGTGTAGGGAATTGAGGGATTCAGCTTTTGTTTTAAAACGGAACGATAATCTAAGGCATAAAAAACTTGTTGCATTGATGAACTTCTAATTTTTTGAGTGAAAGAATATGGTTTTTACCCATAAGTGTTTTAAGCATGAAGTCTTAGGAAGCAATGAATTGTTACAGCACCCATTATAAAGGCAGTAATAAAATATTTTGTCTTTAGAAAATGTTGTTTCAGGAGAACAAATTTCTCTAGGACAAATGGTCAAGGCAGAAGTCTCTGGGTGTTTGCTAAAGATTATCGCTTTCTTTAAGCTCCTTTGCGTGTTCACACACAAACACAATTTTCTGCATTTCTGGAATTCACTGAAGTTGCTTTACAACATCTGATGATTTTATTTAGCAGCCTCACAATCTCTAGGAGAGGGGTGCTCTTGGACTTCAGAGGAAAAACAGAATGGGAATTAATTTCTTGCTCAGTTAGTGTCAGAAGCAGCTAGACATAGGAAAGAAATCAGAATCTTCTTAGACTGCCTGTTTGATTTTGGAGGAGGCTTACATATTTACTTGAAACTTCCAAATTTGAAATTCACTTGTGAGTGCTTTGTTGATGATTGCCTCTGGAAGGAAGTGCATCTCACAAAAAAAAAAAAAAAGCTTTTTTTTTTTAAACTGGGCTGATAGCTCTACACTGAAAATTTCATGTGTGTGCGTGTGTAAGTCAGCACTGACAATTCAGCAAGGCACTAGGACAGAAATGGTTTTCATTCTGTAAGTTTTCAGAGTGTATCAAGTGAGGTTGACTTAGTTTTTCCTTAGATTATATCTTAGTAAAACTGTAGCTGTTGTTCACATGACTGTAGCTTCTTTAGCTGCTGAATTCTGCAGGGAAAGCATCTCCTTGTTGTCCTGCTGTTATTGTATGATCCAGTTTGGCTAAGGATTGTACTTCTGCAGACCAGGTTGCAGCCACCTCTCCCAAGCAGTTCTCCTTAGAAATTACATCTTTAAGTTAACAAGCACCAGCTTGGATGTGAGTTTTGGATCAGTGTTTCCAAATACATCTCCAAAGCCCATAGACTCCAGGAGAATGGATTTCACAGGGTGCTGAGCAAGAGAGCCCCTTTGTCTTCGAGTGTCTTTGCACACATGCTCAGAAATATGAAAAGGCAAAACCATTTTTAACTTCCCAGACATCACTGAGCATAAGCATTTTACTCATACATGTGGGAAGGTGAAGTTTGGAGGAGATAATGATTTTAAGTTAAGATACAGAAACCTGATTCTTACAGCTCAGCAAGACCAAGAGCATGTCGTTCCTCAGACAGGACTGATCTACATGATCTCTGAAGGAGCTGTTTTATCATCACTCCTTTTTGTCAAGCAATGTGATCATACCGTGGTGAGATGGGATAGGGGTTAGAAACCATAAGGCATCAAAATATAAGAAAAGCCTTTCCATTAGTTACAGTGTTGCTTTTTAATTACACTGTAAAGAATTTATATATTGTCCCTTTCTTCCTTGAAATGCGCAGGATGTTCTCTAATAACATTATAACCCTGTCCACACTGTGGCTTGCAGCGCATTATAGCCTCTGCAGAGTCTCAGACATTCTGAACTCTTAATTATTCAATGAGATACAGATTTAAACCAATTGGATTGTGTACTGGCTAAATACCAGTTTAGTCCTGGCCTCACTATAATCAAAGTTTATATGGTGCAGAGTTTATCTGGAAGTTGACCTGTGTCTTTTATCAAATTTAGATGGACTCTGTAGACAGTTAGCTGTCAAGCTTCAGTATTAGGCACCAGTCTGGAATACCAGGTGCTTTTGCATGGTCAGCAAATAAGAAAAGTGATAAATTAGTTGTGATTCAAGTGCCTTAATCTCTAGCTAGAGGGAACATAAATCTTGGACAGAGTCACTAACCTCAAATGAACTCATTAGATCCCTTCCCAAAGCTTCTCTGACTTCTCTGTTCTTTATCTTGTAGCAACATCATCTTCCTCCCTGTCAAGCAGATCCATATTCCAAGAAACGATTTTGACTGCTTTCTCAAATCTTCTTTTCTAAAATGCAGCTTTTTCTTCTGCCTAAAAATTTCAGCCACTTTTTTGTCAGTCTAAAACTTGATTACTGAGTCTTCTGTTGTCATTCTGTGTCATTCTGACATTTCCATTATCTCCCTGTTCTCCTGGCAGGACATTCCCCTAACACCATCATCTCTTCTGTTGGTATCATTGGACCCAAATCTTTTCCTTCAGCCCAGGCATTACTCTTTGTTTTCCATAGTATGAAATTACAGTTTGGTATTGTTTCTCCAAGATTTTTCACAGGTCTTTCACTTATATCTCTTCTCTCCATACTTCACGCCAATTCTGATCGGCTCTGCTGGTGGCACACACACCTCATTCTTTTGTTTGTTCACTTTTCCTGTGCTGTCTTACACTTCATTCCAAAGTACCTCAAGTGTGTTGAATAATCTTTCCAGAAGGGTCCAACCTTCCATGCTGCCTAAATTATTTATCAAAATTTACTGCTGCTGTTGCCTACAGACAATTAGCAAACTTATGAAATCTAAACTAGATCCAAGCACAGAACCCTAAATAATATTGGGAGACATCTACTCCTTTCTACGATATCATATTTTCCACTTGTGGTATCTCATCTTATAAAAAAGATATAAAACATGCAGGACTCTCTTTGATCATGCACAGTCAGATGTTGGACCTCTGGAGTCCTTTGAACTTCCTCACAGTCTAAGTAATATATGGTGACAGTAATAGAAAGATTCATTTAACTTCATTTACTTTCCTCTCCAGATCAACCTGGATTCTGATTTAGTGTGCAACACTGGGAGAGCCATGTGATGATGAGAGTCACATCCCACCAATTACTTCCTACTTATTGCAGAAATTCCTGAAGCTTTTTCTTCTGATCAGTTGATTATCCAAACGAACTCTGTCTACATACTCACGGATCAATCCGTCCATTTACGTTCAAGGCTTTGGACATTATTTAGTTTGAGGATTGCTATGAAATCTCTACTAAGATTTGGTCTTGCAGCATCGGTTTCTCACTGCTTCCCACCATCTGCTCACTAGAATTTGTGTTGCTACTAATGCCTGGACTCAGGAATGCTGAGGAGCAAAGGCAGGTTTTATTATCAGAGAAGATGCCACCAAATTTAAACTTACTTGTCCCATTCCCATTCAGCATGGGCCTCATTGCAAGTGCACTTTGTCATCTCTATCACACACAGCGTTCATTCCCCTTATGCCACAGAAAGCAAATAGTGGCAAAAGGCAAGCTGTAATAAACCCAACACCCACCTGATGATATCTCTTCCCTTTTTGGAACTCCTGCAGCTTTCAGAACATTTGTGTGCAGCTGAGCCAAAGAAAGGTAGCGGTGGGATTATTAGTGAAGAGAGCAGCTTAGGAGAAACGTGAAAAGGGCACCAGTTCTTATTCTGATTCCTTTTTTTCCCATGCAGTTAAAAAGAGAGAATCGTTTAAACATGCTTCTGTCAGATTCCTTTCACTGGCCTCTTTTTCTCAGCAAAGTTACCAGCAGTTTCATTCATAAGATGATCTTGAAGGTTGTTTCACTGTCACTGGGATATAGTTAAAGTATTTTGTAAAGGGTACCACTCAAGTGTAAAGACACCTGGTAGGAAAAATAAGACCCTTGCAGAAAAAGAGCAGCAGCCCATCAGATCTTGCTTTTTCAAACCATGCAGGTTACCCTTTGGAAAGATTAATTACATTCAGGTTTGGAAGGCAGCCTTGCTGTGGTTTTTTTTTTCTCCTAGCATTAGAAAAGATAAAGGGCGTGATTAGTGTGCACAAAGCTTCTGATCAAACCAGCACTGAGGTTTGTGACAGGAGGTTCAAACACTTTATGGATCACTGGTGCTGACAGGTAGATCACACAAGCCTTAAACAGATGTTTAGCAAGAAGATGAATGGGTGAGATCTCAAACATGCAGGACTCCTTTGCCTGGCCATAACAGGCTGTGAAGCATTAAAAAACATTTTTGGGTTTTTTTTTTTGGTGGTGGTTTTTTTTTTCCCACTTGCATTAAATTCTGGCTTTTTTTGGTTGTCCTTGTTTTTGTTTTTTTTAATTGAAATTAAATATGGCCAGGTCCTTGAAGCCTGTTTAGCTTCTTTTAGAAATGAAAGCTCGTCCTTTGGGATGTATGACCACACTTTGCCCTCTCTAGGAAACTTGCAGTGAGCCAATGACTGTGAATGCTCTAGTGACCAAGGTGCAGATGAGGTGCTCAATTGGAGTATATTCAGATCAAATTACAAAGGCCTCTTTACCAGGGAGCTTCTGAGACAAAGGCTTTTCATGGGATATGTGTTCTCTGTTGGATGCACTACATCAGCAGAATGACTTGAAAATTATTTGGAATTATGTGAGGCTTGTTGAGCAAATTGTATTTACTAGACCCCTTTAAACATTTTGAGATGTTGATATGACGGGAGGAAAATATTGCATCAGTGCCATTTATTACAAAAATTCAGAAGTTCTGGGCATGATTTTTAGTACCTTCTCAAGAGCAATTATCTGTAGCCTTGCCCTTTGTAGTCACAGAATTCACTCATTTGGAGGTGTGAATGTCCTGTGTGGGGGACAAGCAGAGACCCTCCCTATCTAGCGGGATATTAAGACCTTGGCAGAATGTCTGATGAATGTCAGACACCTGGAGGGATCTATTCAATTTAGAAATGGGCTCAAGCCAAAAAATTCAGAACTCTGTCTCAGATTTTCCAGAGTTCAAGGATTTTTTTGCATAAAGTGTTTAAGCCACTCCATATAATTAATCAAATTGCAGAATTTAGTCTGGGCATGGATTACAAACACCCCTAAAATCCAATAGTATTATTTAGGGTTTTATTTAGACGGTCTGGAAAGCCCTGATCTAGGGTTTGACCTCTTTGTCATCAGCTTGAAAAGAAGTCGGTTCATAAGTGGGGGGGCTTTTTTTCTACTCTCCTCCCCCATTTACTGCTTGTTAGCTCTTTTTAAAGAAGTGCAGAAGAAAAGGTGTTTGTAAGCAACTTCCCAAATTATTTTTTGCCATCCACAAGTTTAGAGCTGCCTGTTTGAATATTTCCCAGAAAGTATTGTTCTTATGTGACAACAGGTCAGAAAGACTCTGCATTAATTACACTAACATATGGTTATTAACAGATTCTAGCTCAGGGAGCAATACTTTACAATGTTATCTTCCACATAGTCAGATGTTAGCCATATTGTCAGTGCTGGCAGCTATTGTTTCACTCATTTACTTCACAGAGCTAATTACTCCCTAATAATAACTTTACCTTGGAGTTTTTCACTTGCTTGTGCCAGCAAACCTGTTCACACTACATATGCTAATTATTGGCACTTATTCATTATGTTAAGATAGCTTTAAGTTCAAGCTGTGCAGCCTGGCTTTCGGTATGGAGCCAGCTGGCTGCAAAGTTCCACCTTTTTTTTTTTCCTTTTTTTTCCCCTTTCTTTTTTTTTTTTTTTTAACTAAAGTCGTTAAAAGTTTTAATATGGGCCTATCTTACTCTCTTTACAAGATTCAGCCATTCAAGAATTCAGGCTCATAGTTGATTACTCATGGACATTTCCAAGTTTATAAGGAGCTCCTCGTTTTAACTATTTCTCAGAGCTTGCAGTGAGGTCTTTTCTGTTAAGTAGATTGTAAATTCATTTGTAATTTGAACTACAAGGCCATTTACCAAACTGGCCCTTAATTTTGTTCCTTCCCTCACTTGGTTTTGCCAGTTACATCACTGGTGACATTTTTCCCCTGGATGTCCCAAGGCCTTCTCGGTGCCTGGTGATTTTGGTTTTGTTTCTCTGTGCGTTTGGTGTCCAAGGGCCTAAAACATCAATGAGCTTTGTATGGATGGATTCACTGATTTGTCCTGGGATCAACGTAAGAACAGCAAATCAGATCATTCAGATTTGCAGCCTAAACCAGACAATTTTCATGGGATTTGGTCTATTACATCTTCCCAGAATTCTCAGTGATCCTTTTTCACACCCTAGAATAGAGCATATTTTCATAAAACCCAGAGAAATGTGGTGTCTTCTAAAGATAAAATACTGTCCTTGATTTGCATGAAGAATTTAATGAATACCAACTGAACATCTACAGGGGAATCAAAGACAATTGATGGCTGATCCTGGTTAATGTTGTATATAAAATATGGGATGTTAAAAAATGGACTGCTTCAGCTGTGACTCTTAAGGAGTCAGTCCTGTGTCACATCATCATCTAGTGCTTTTCCACTATCTGGTGAACTGGTCTGACATTTTGTGAAGTTCTTAAAGAAACTATTTTTATCCAAGATATGGTGAATGTATGTGACATCCCATTCATTTTAGGTCAGTAAATAGAGGAGACTGAAATCTCCCCTATGTAAGAATTCAGTCCGTAGAGGAAAAATCACCTATTTCTGCCTCCCTGTGAGCTAAGAGTTTTGTATTCTGTACACTGTTGAGCTACCCTGACATTAGAACTAAAAGGGTTACTTTAAGCTGTGGTCTAGCTAATTTCTTAGGAAAAAAGTGTGCAGAAAACTGCCATTTTGCCATCTTATCTTCCTGGTATGCACATTGCATACGTGAGGTTCTCTCTCCCTGCTAGTTGCAGTATTGAAGAAAACATGGATGAATTAAGTAAGATTATTTCATAAACAGGAAAGATTAATTCTCCTCTCTTCTGTACACGTGTACTTCCTTCCACTGTCAGTTTGATTGGGTTTTATATACCTCAATGCAGAATTTGGCCATAAAAATGTCAAAATTGAGAGAAAAAATGGGACAACCAAAACTGAAAGATAAGTTTTAATTGAAGTAAAAACATTGTTTCCTGCAACATCCCATTTTACAGCCTTAGAGTGTTAGATTGGATTTTGCTTCAGTACAATTCCAATATTATCAATAAAGACTTTGAATACAATCCTTAATAAAGCTGAAGTAGACAGACTTCTGGTTGAGCCATAATAGATGAACTTTACCGATTGTATTGACAGGAAAGGAACTGCCTGTTATGTTTAGGGAAAGCTGGAACCAAACCCTCCAAACTGTGATACAACTTTCTCAGGAGCTGACCTTTTATGGGAGGCCAGGCCTAAATGCTAGATTTGATTTCACTGTGGAGGTTTGGATTGAGACTTGGACCTTTGTGCCTTAGAGGTGTGTTAAAAGAGCCTGGTATCACTGCTCAGGCAACTGCTTAATTTCTACCTTGGTGGCCTTCTGCTTTCTTGATAGACTTAAAACATGAAAGTAGCTGTCCCACCTAGCCACAAAATATTACTGCTTTATCCAAGGAACTGAGGTGGCTCGTAGCTGAAGAACCTGTGCTGGGAAGCTGTTGGAGTATTACAGGGCCATGACTGGGAATCCTGGTTCTGAGAACAATGGGAACAGGAACCTGGAGAGCCTCTGTGGGCAGTTAGGTTGATCTTCAGGTTGGTTTTGCAAGATTAGGCAATGGTAAATGATAGCAATAAGAAAAGACATCCAGGAAAAATGCTGTGACAGAACTCTTAGGAACTTGGTTATGTTAAAGCTGTTAGCTGTTTCCTCAAGGAAAACTGAGAGAATACCTTTTTTTTNTTTTTTTTTTTTTTTTTTTTTTTTTTTTTTTTTTGAGTAAAAACTTAGTTCCGCTTCAGATATTTGGCACTCCTTAAAATCTGCTGGAGCCTGACAGACTATTCTGATGTTCTTAATGCACCTGAGAGTTACTTCCCAAACATGCCTTTCCTTATGCTAGATCTTGCCAAGATCTTTTGTATAAACCTCATTTGAAGTTTCTAGGGCACAGTATACGTGGCATGAAGGAGCCCTGGAAGAATTCTCAAAATATGATTAACACCTCTTTCTAAATCCCGTATCACAAAAAGATCTTGGCCAAATTGCCTGTAATTCAGCTGAAAGTATGTTCTTTGACAGCTGACCACCTGTAAAGACTTTGGAGGATAAATGGCCTCTCAAGAGATTGAGGGAACTAGTCAAGAAGTACCTAATCTAGGCATTTATCTGTGCTTTGAACCATGCACTCTGAATTCCTGGGTTTACAACAAAAAGCCAATCTTGCTTGTGGCTCTGGGCAGCCTGTCTGTGTTCTACGTAATGCATGTGGGAGACCAGGAAATATGGACTGGACTGATGCACTAGGGAGGGTTTTATTGCCTTGCTTAGGAGAGATGTGTGACTTGCCACTTGTGTGTTTTGCTTGATATCTTCGACTAATAGCAGTGAAATCTTTATGCTACCTTATATTGTAAAATACTGTAGGAAAAGTGGTTAATTTAAACATCCATTTAAATGGATTTTGGAGTGTTTGAGAAGAGTTACTGGGATACATTTTTGAGTTCTTCTGCAGTAAAACTTTTCTGTACCATAGTCAGATAAACTTATATTACTTACATGGATTAGCATTTCCGTAAATAATGTTATGATGGGAGTCTGATGTGTGGAGTTACCTCAAGGCTACATGGACATGTTGTCAGCCACATGAGGAAGCTCTGAAAAGTCCATTTCTTTTAATAATCATGGAATCATAGAGTAGTCTGGGTTGGAAGTGACCTTAAAGATCATCTGGTTCCAACTTCCTGCCATGATACCTTCCCCTATCCCCAGATTGCTCAGAGTCCCATCTGACCTGGCCTTGGACACTTCCAGGGATGGGACATCCACCACTTCTCTGAGCAACCTGTGCCAGGGCCACGGGGAAGAATCACAGGGAAGCATTTCTTTCTAATATCCGATTTAAACCTACACTCTGTCAGTCTTAAGCCATTCACCCCTGTTCTGTCACAACATTCTCTCGTAAATAGCCATCTCCATCTTGCTGGCAGGGTACTTCATAGAAACACTTTCATTTTATCTCTTACAGGTTACAAAACAGAAAAGTCCCTCTGGCCTAGGAGTGGGTATGGGTAATATCATGTGAGAAGTTGGGAAGGAAAAGGCAAGTGTCTGTCAATTGGCTGCAGGGAAAATACACTTCCAAGAGACTTGGGGTTGCACAATTCCATCCCCGTTCAGACAGGAGAGCGTGTGCTTTGCAAGTGAAGCTGTCAGATGGGGGTGCTAAATGCTGTTTGTGTTCTGAGTTGAATTTTCCCCTGGGTAGCACCATCTCCCCTCTGGTACATGCCTGCTTTGCCTGTGCGTGTGGACTCCTGTGCACGGGGCATCTGTTTCGTGGGTACGGTGTGTATAAATATATGTATAAATATCAGCACGTGCGCACACACACACACATTTACATTTCGAAATAAATACCAGAGAGGAGGCTCAGAGAGAGCTTCTCTCGTTCGCTTATGTGATGTGTGAGACGTGTGCACACACATCTCCTGGAGAAACGTGTGTGTTTATGTGTCTGTGTGGGCACAGATGATGCATGTGTGGATACAGAAACAGGCAAACATGCATCACGTTCTGATGCATTAGATGCACTTGAATCTGTAGGACTCACTATGAACTTTTATTAGAGTATCAGCACAGACTGCTTGTACAGATCATTAACTTAGTTATTCTTGATTTTTTCTGACTGCATATTGAGCACATTGAAATGTCATGGAGACTTTATCCACTGGTTGAATCTGAGGCAAGTTAAATCCCTGGGAAGATCAAGGTACCCAGCTAGACCAGCCTGTGGGTATGCTCTGCTGGTCCTTCCCTAATATTCAGTGATTGCAAGCCAGGACAAACATTGTCAGATCATTCTCTTGAACAGATGCTGTTCCAGGACAGAGCCAAATCACTGCAGCTATGGAGAAAAGGCTTCTAAGCTAAACTCAAGGCACGGCAGCACTTCTGACTGTAAAATAAAGGTATTGAAGCCATTTGATTAACTGAAGATGCCTCTCCACGATTACTTAATGGCATGGTGGGAGTTTGAAGCTTGCCACTAATCCTGTCGTTTGCCTGTGAAATGCCTTGTAAGTGCTGCTGAGCGCAGAGGTGACTGAGCAGCGCATTTTTGCCCGAGCCCGTGTGTCTCCACACATTGTTCGGCTTGTTTCGTCAGGACATTCTGCCCTGCAGCCCTGGGGGGGGCCCGGGAAAGGCATTTGCAGGCAGGAGCTTGCAATAAGCACAAGCTCAGCGTAATTGTAGCCAAAGGGTCCCGCAGAAGGAGAGTCTGTGTGTGGAGCCGCAGCGTCCAGCTGTTCCGAGGAGGATTACCAGGGCTTTAATGGAGAGCACAGATGGAATCAGTGCTATTGTCCAAAGTATTCCGGGGCAGAGGCTAAAGTGTGAAGGATGATCAGCAGAGAGCTGATTGGAAAGGAAAAGAAGAAGAAAAAAAAAAAACAAAAAAAAAAAAGAAGTGAGAAAAAAAGAGGAGAGGGAAAATAAAATCCCCTTGTTCTCAAAAAAGCAGAGGGATTGATGTTGTCCAATGGTGAGGGTGAAGAGGAAATAGTTCCCAAAGCTTGCTTTCATGGTTAGCAGGCATTGTAAAGATGGCACAGGTCATGTGTTGTGTGCAGCTGTTTGGAGGTTCTTACAGAACTGTTAGAGACTTAGCAAGGCCCATTATTCAAGGCACCAAGGCAGTTTTACTGGATATGGACTACTGCAATTGTATAAGCTCTCCATTGTGTGAGTACTAATTTAGAGTGCCACCATAAGCCAGCCATACAATCCATGCTGCCCATGAATGAATGAGTCATCCTGATGAAAAGGCTCAGAGCACACAGCTCTGACTTTTAGTCTTAAAGGGACCTGATGTGTTCAGAGCGGATCACATTTTAATGAACAAACTGGCTGGCAAAATATTTTAGGCTCAAATTGCTAAAATAATCCTTTTCTTTTTGAAGAAAGGTATTGAACCCAAGGACTCTGGATAGTTTTTCATTTGCCTTACCACACCTTAGACATATCTTTACTAACTGATTTTTTATGAGATACTAAAGTGTTACTAATGTGCTTGTATAAACATTACAGGTTTCAAGGCCGCTGGGTAAGCCAGCAGTTTATGTCCTGAGCCACTCCTTTAGGTGCCAAGGAGCTCCATGATTGTTTCATTAAAAAGCAATGGGCTGCAGGAAGGCAGCTGGGTTTTTTGTTAATGATATCCATGCACAGATACAATCGTGGTGTTGCATTGCATCACTGTCTTTTTATCACCTTTCCTGCAAAAGATATGACAACAGCATTAGGAACTCTAACATAGTTGCAACTTTTTTTTAGAAAGGTGTTTTTTCCTTTTTTGGAAAGGTATTTTTCTGTAGAATTCTTACCTGCATGGTGTAGGGTAACATCAAAAAAGAGAATCTTCACTCTGATAGCAGTACTCAGCCTTTGGGAACATTCAGATGGAGAGACCCAAAAGCTCTTCTAGAGCTCCCCCCATGCATGTCTTGTCCAGATATCCTTTGGACAGACCCTCTAAGAGCCTACATCTGAAGCTTTGAGGGCATCTAAACATTCACAGCCCCTGCTGGTGTGATCTGAGTATTTTCTGTGTTTCTCCTCTTGTGCCTGCCCTGGGTCTGGCCTGGGTTAAACACCTGAATGCTGAGCTCCTGCCTAAGGGTCATTGCCTCCAGAAATGAGGCAGAGCAGTCTTGGCAGCACCCCAAAGGTGCCTGTGGATATTGAAAGGTAGTGGCTTCTTTTCCCGCATACAGCAGTTAATAAGTTAATAAAGGGGGATAGTATTCTTTCTTTCTTTTTTTTTCTTTTTTTTTTCTTTTTTTTTCTTNTATTTTTTTTTTCTTTTTTTTTTTTTTTTTTTTTTTTTTTTTTCTTTTTTTTTTTTTTCTCTAATGAAGTATCCTGGTGAAAGCTTAAGAAATTGAAAGATCTGTGTTGGGACTTCTGTGTCCTTAATGCAATTCCAGTTGTGCCTCCCCCACCCCATGAGAGACAAGGCCTGTCTTCACATCTGCTGAAACTGGGCTTTAAGCAAAACAAGATGTGCTGCTCATGTCAGAAATGGAAAAAACAAAACAGGTGTCATAACTCAGTGTCCTGCTGATGAGGACATTTGAACCTGTGTTCTGCTCCATAGATGCTTTGTGATTTTTTTTTTAATGAAAGTGGGTTTTTTTTTTATTGTTTCTGCTGAGTGCCATTGGTGTCAATTTGTATTGACTTCAGCAAAGCAAGGACTCGACTCAAAATTCCTAAGGTCAAGTTTTTCCCTTAAAAAATATTATTATTACAAAGTCCCTTTTCTGAGCTGAATACTTCTTCAAAACTAAAGGGATTTAAAAAAATCAATTACTACTTGATGTTTACATCATGTTTACTGCTGCTTTCCTTTCTGATCTGACAATCAAATTAAGTTTATTGAGTCAGTTTTGTTTAATTAGTTTAATTTTACTTGTTCAGCAGCATTGCCAGAGTTGTACTTTTCAGATTCACAGCTCTGAATGAAAATATTCCCAGTAACTGGCAAGACAAAACAAAAAACAAAAGTGGAAATGGAATTACTAAAATATTTATATTTGCTTGAGTAAAATGCTTCCAGAATTGAAATTTGGAGCAGAAAATTTGTCAGGATCCTGATAACTTGGCTTACTAACTTAAATCCATTCTTGCTGAGGTCTCAGAACTTCTGTTCACTTTACTGTGAGTCACTTCTACCACACAAAGCCTGGTAAGTGTCAGTCTTTTTGTAGAAATAGTACTAGGAATAAATCAATTGATCAGAAAATTCCTTTTATTACTAAAGAGAAATAGATGTTCTTCAGAGCAGAACTCAAAATCAAAGCCTGAATGCCCAAGGTTTGTGCTTAGAAGAGATGGATAATACCACTACAGTAATTTTGGAGCTTTTTAAGGGGCTCCCTTGCATCCTTCTCTCCCAGACACATCCCATCCACTTTTCATGTTAGTATGCAAATGCATAGTTAAAAGCACTCAACAGGTAAAGATAAATATGCTAATCTATGTGCTGCTAATAACTTATTTTCATTAATGGGGAGTATGTGGAAGCACCCCGAAGAGAGAAGAGATGCTGGAAAGTTATAATGGGTGAGAATCTGCTCGCTGCCTTTATGTAAGACAATAGATTTTGTGAATACTCTGCTTCCTCTCCAGGCAGTGAGCTAGTATGGTTAACCAAAATTGTTGAGTAATTGTTCTGTGGTTGAGAACAAAATGCTGAATTAAACTGTTCCCAGCACAATAATTGTGTGATTACAGCATTTATGTTGCTGGCCAAAAGAACAGTAATTAGGTTTGGAAGACTTACCAAAACCACAGGAAAAAAAATGCAAATCACATGCAAATTGTCCTCTAATACCTATAGTGGCTTAAAAATTGATCCAGGAGTATGGTATGTGTATATTTAAAGGCAGTCAAGCCAGAAAAAAAAAAAAGATTGTACATTCAAGAACTACTTCAGACTAGAAAGAAAATACCCAAAGATTATTCATTTTCATTATGCTGTACTTCTCCCCCTCTAGTGAGATCCTGCTTTTCATACATTATGCATGTGTTGTGCTTTGTGAATGCTGTTCTGGTTTCCCCTTCTGCGCACCCATCAGAAATTGTCTGGGATTGTAAGGCAGGTAGGGCTGCCACACCCAACCACACCTTGGGCCAAGCGCGTTCAAGCGGCAACATCAAGGGGAGGCAGGCAGCAAATGTTTCTCTGGCTGCTGTAATCCACCAGGAAAAATAAAAACTGATTTATGATGATAGGTGTCCTAGTGAGGTAGGCAATTTTCTTCTCCATTGCATGGTCTATATCTACAAGTGCCAAGAAAACAATTGCATATAGTCATCTTTTTTTTTTTTCCTTTTTGTGGTTTTCCTCATATTTTTAATAATAAAAGAGGTGGAGGAAGACAAGGAAGAACTGAAGGTGACAACAAAAGAAAAAAAGGTAAAATGTTTTGGGCAATCAAAATATTTGTACCTGCAATTTAGTGGAGTGAAAAGCTGCAGAATTTGGCTAGTTGCTTACCTGGCTGTGCACAGAAATCAGATGATGAGATGTCTAAATTTTATCACTCCATCTACAGTTAATTGTGCTTCAACTATGTTGCTGTCACTAGATTGTAGGCAAAAAATTAGAGACTGTCTTCAGCCCTATTCAAAAAATGTTCCCAAACAAAACTTGTGAATAACATTTTTTTTATGAGGATTTTGGTAACAAGGGTACAAAAAGCATCAGGACATGAATGGAAGAGTGGTGACATATCTGTTGAAATAGTATTTGTTCTGCAACTTGAATCTATTTTCCTTTTGAAATCAAACTTTTGATGGTAAACCTGAACTCTGCTGAGGAACAATTCCACTGGCAGAAGAGACAGTCAGGAACAAGTCTGAACAGCTGAGAGCTTGAAAAGAGGTCTTTATTATGCATGTCCCTGGGCAGTAATTAGAGGCTATCCAATACTAAAGCTGTGTTTGCTGCAAGGATTTCTAATAACATGTGCTCGGAGTCTTCCTGGCCATTTGTTCATCATGCAGGGATTTTTAAGATCTTACAGAAAGCAATAAAACTCACTATACAATAGTAATAGTGATGATAATAATAATAATAATGATAAAATATTGTCTTCAGAAAAGAACGACACTGAGTTGTTGTAACTACTTGTGCTCTGAAACTGATGTCACTGGATACCACACTTATCCTGAAATATGTATCTGATTTAATAATAAAACTAGAGAAAAAAGAGGGGTCATTCAGAGGGTTTAGTCAGTGGATTTTAGTCTAAGATTTTATGAGCAGACTCAGTTCTGCAAGAGCCTACACTGATCACACCGTTAAGGATGTTTTTTTCCTCTGTAGTTCATTAGATTGTATACAGTTTCATTAACTATGTCACTCAACCTTTCAATTTAAAGAAGGCCAAAGGACATAATGACTTTTAGTGCAGACACTTATTTTTTTAGTCCTTTAAGTCTATTTTTTCTCCCTTTTTCTAGAAAGTATGATTTTAAGTGGATGACTTTGATAAGACTTTCTTGTTTGTTTATAGTGTTGCACTATTCAGCAGCCGAATGGGTTTTGAATTTCTGCCCACTACATGATATTAAATAACCCCTATTTCTTCCCCGTCGCCTACACACTGAAATAGCTGGATTTTTTTTAACTAATGATATTCCATTTGTCAAAGAGATACTGAGTGAAAAATTCATCTTGAAACCTTAGGGGTTTGTTTGAAGGGATACCCTTAGCATCGTGTCAAAAATGAGATCATGGAACTGGCCGTCATCTCTCTACCATCTTAAGTGCTGTGGTTTCCTAATTTGAACTGTTCTTCCTGCTTCAGTTTAAGAATCTGGGGTTTTGGAACAGGAAAAACGCTACTGCAATTTATACATCAAGATTATTAGTTACTGGTGTTTGAATATATTATGGAAAAATCAGCAAGGGGTAAAGGGGGAGGTTTAGCAGCCTTAAAACAGATGCTTCTGAATAACTTCAAATGACAAAAAATACCACTTTTTAAAGTGTAACAGTGCCAGCCGTGCTCTTGCTGCCCTTTTCTTGATCTTTGCAGGAAAATGCACTAAAGAAATCATTTGTGAATAGGCTCACTCCCCAAATGCTGCATTACTTCAGTCTCTACACAGGAGTAAGAACCATAGTTAGAATAAATTTAGAAAACATTTAAAAGCAATTTGGATATTATTTTAGGAAATTACTTAGAATGAATTACCTAAGCTGCATTCTCAACCTGAAAACCATTTTGGGCAGTTTTATAGCTGAACATTTTATGGTCCTGTTTGCATCCTTTGCCCAAAAACATTCACAACAATACTTTAGTGTCAGGATGAGCCCAGAGGCGTCTTGGAAGCACTGAAAAGATATCAAGGTGGGGCATTTCTCCTGGGTCACACAACTGGCCTGTCAGAAAACAGCCAGGCTTCCTGCCTGTGGTGGCCTGTAACACTAGAGTTTATTTCCAATTCATTTACTTATTAATTTCCTTATTCTCTCAACTGAATCTGTTGACTTCTAACATTCATGGAAGGTCTTGAAAAGTCATTCTTGAATTATTCCTCTTCCTCTTCTCCCCCTCTTTAAATCCCATGCCAGTTGTCAGTCTCTCCACCCATTCCTACTTGTTTCTATGGTCTAGCCATTGATTTATAGTTTTAAGATTTGCAGATTCAATCTTGAAAAAAGCCTGTGCTCCTACAGGAAAAGTCCTCTTGATTCTACACTCCTCTCTTTACCACTCAGACATCCTCAAATAGAAACATCTCCTGTTAGCAAAACTGCCCTGTTTGCTCTTCCCTGCTTCCTCTGCAGCAGTACTTCCTACCAGACTTACTTTCTGGAGTTCTTTTGACAGCAAGCCATGATGCTGTTGCACAAAAACTTCGGATTAGCACACACGTGGCAAAACTCGGCCACTTCGGTCCTTTTAAATAGAGTGTAGAAAATCAGAAGGAAAACGTATGCAGATGACTTCTGAAAGGCTGCTGTGAACAGTGACAAGGGAAGTATATTGCTTTGTATCCCTGATTCATTCTGGCATGTACAAATAAACCCGGAGTTCATTATATATTGAATAACTGAACCGATTTATCATAGATCAGCTAGCTGTAGAAAAGAGTACACGTGCTGCTCAAGGAATTATCCTACATGCTGTCTTTTAAATCACATCAGGAAACCTCACACCTGTTTTCTTTTCCCTGACAAATGTTTCTCTGGATAGCTTGCTGCTGGAGCCATCAGCACTACTCCAGACCTCATTGGGAAAAGCATTAGCCAGGCATATGGAAGCTCTGTGCTCCATCACACGCTGCAAGGTAGCATCAGGCATCAATGGGAGTTCAGAGATTTTCCACTTTGAAGGAAGTGACTTTGTGGATTAACTCTTGCTCATGACAGTTGCACTTAGGAGCGACTTGCTGGTAGCCAGCAAAAACACAGATAGAGAACAATACAGCGCATAAACCAGCAGTTTGGATGGCCAGGAGTTTGTGGCAGATTTCCCTTACAGTCCTGGTTTATTCCTCTAGGAAGGGTACTAACATTCAGACAAGGTGCTCAGGTGCTTGGAAGCCATGCCGTGAGAAACAGTGTTGGTGTGAATATTAAGTAAGGTGAAATAAGACATTTTGGCTGAAAATGTGGTCACCATGCCTCAAAAGCCCATTTGCTAACTTCAGCCTCTTCATGAAACAAGTAGCTCAATCAACCAAACAATGAATCTTTTTCTCGTATAAAAATGAAAGAGCAAATTATTTTTAGTGTTGCTCTTGAGCTAGGAGTAGAAAGGGTTCTTTTGAGAGTGTACTTCAGTCTTGTAGTGTAGCTGTTAACTGAATTACAGTCACTTGCTCTGAAAATCCTGATTTTGCCAGAGAACCCCACTCACTGGGATGTTGTATAGTCTGGAGCAGACTTTCCTGTGTGAACTCTTAGGCTTTTGTCTTAAAACAGCTGCCAATTGGAAAGAATTCCAGTTTACGTTCTTTTTATTTCAGGTAGTCTCTTCAGTTAGGCTGTTTGTTCCAATACCTTCGTGGCAGAACTGCCCTGTAGGTAACTTACATGCTAAGCTGCCCAAGCATGAGTATTTGTTAAACCTCATCCCAATGCAAAAAAAAAATCATCTTACTGCTTTTCTCTCCTATGTATTTTCTGTACTAAGTCAAATATTTAAAAAAAAAAAAGTTTTGAAATTCTTTATTCTAGTTACAGAAATGAACAAGTAGCACTGCCTTTTTCCTTTGGAAGTGTCCAAGGGTTGTTCCTTAATGTGAAAGATCCTTTGGGCTTCTGTCCTGCGAAGTGCTGCTGCAGGTTTGTCTCTCAGCATTGCATTTTGTTCTCTGGCATGAGCTGAAGGAGGAGAGCCTTGGAAGTAAGTTATCAACCTGGAAACAGCTACTGTCTGTACTCTTTGGCAGTTTAAGGCACTTTGCTGCACATTAGTTAAAAAGGCTAAGTGTGTGTTAATTTACAGACTCTACGTTGAGATGAATTTGAGATGGATGCTGGTGGTGACACCTGGGTTCTCTTGCAGGACTGAGCAAAGGTGGAGAGTTTCCTGCCTGAAAAGCCTTGCCTTTTTTAACATGAAAAACACTTATTTCCCTCAAATGCATTTCAATTTTCCTGAAAGTTTGTTCCTTGTACTTTCAATGTGCTAAGTTGCATATTTATTAGGGATTGTCTCCATATTCCATCAAACTGATGATTTTTACACACCATCTCTCCAAATAAAACTGTCCTATGCTAGTAGAGCATGTTTTCTGCCAACAGTATCACAATTTGCAAACAACTGTGAGAACAGTGAGAGCTGCTGAGTGAACTGAGGTGTTTGGACAGGGTAAATTTTGGTAAGTACTGGTATGAATTGTGTAAGCCTCACGCACAGCAAAGGGAAGAATAATATTTAGGGCCCAAGTCATCCACTACAGAAGAGTTTACAGGTGGTTCTTAGGAAGAAATATGCATCTCTACTTCATGCCATCCACCTTCTGCTTTGCATCCTGAATATTCAGTAAGCATACTGAAAAGGCACCCCATAAAAAGGCACCTCAAACTCAGTAGGAAGAGGGATCATTCCATAACCTGGATAGGCAGGGCTTCCTGCTGTATAGGTTCAGGACATGCTTATGTCAATTTAGGGAACTGATACAGAGAAGAGAAAGAGAAAAACATTTTCTTATTTTAAGCATCACTGAAAGGGAAAATAGCAGATTGTAGTTATATGGGGACATATATTTTTATTTCCCTCAAGATAGACATGGGGAGGGGGGTGAGGTAGAGAGAAAGAGGGCCAACACATGTGCTAATTAAAGAATCCAGTCCTTCAGCAGAGTGTGTGTCACTGAGAGCCAAGTGTTTCTGGAGGAAGGGGGACAAATGCAATTAAACATGTCATTTTTGAAGGACAGATTTGTGTTGCTGCATGTGAAATGTGCATTGCATTCTTTCCTATGCAGTAGAAGAGATGCTTAACTTATAAACAAGTCACAGGCAAGAAGATATTCATACAACAGTTTGAAGTTAGTCAAATCATTCATGTGCACCCACCGTTCTAAGAATGTAAAATCTGAACTTATTTGAGGCAGCTGAGGATAACTCAAATGAAAATGAAAATTAGCCACACTTCTACATGAAGCAACCACACAAGAGTCCATTGCATCAAAGATGCTCATGCTGCTCCTGAAGGGCATCTTCTGAAAAGTTCAAAAGTGGAGTACTGTTCAGAATTTTGTCAGGTTGTAGAGAAGAGTGTTGCTTTTAGCAGCTATTCTTACCCACACTGAGTAATTCATTATCCATCATCAGTCTCACAAAAATGAATAGAATTGCTTCTGAAGAACTAGAGGTGGGTGCATTAGCAGTATTTGCCCTTAGTGGAAAATATATATAGGTGCTGGGAAATGCATTGAGATATTTACCTTGGAGAAAGGAAAACTTACATAAAAGTTGATGCTAATAAATACGTAATGAGCAGCTGCGGAAATGAAATTGGTGGAAGTGTATGAAGAAAAAATAGATAAAACTAATAGCAGCTGCTATTTTAGGGGCTTAGGTTTGCTGAAAGTATGGATTTGTGTTACTTGAGAAATGGTACAAGCCTTCTAGATTAAGCAGGAGTCATGTGCAAAGGGAAACTGAACTTTAAAGGTTCTGATGGGATGCAGGGGCATAAAGGACCAAAATAAAGCCATGCATGCTTCCCTGATTCTGGCATTCCCTAAGCCACAAATGTCTAACTTTGCAATCTTAATGTTTCTTTAAACTATTTTCCCTGTGTAGCTATTTACATAGTGACCCAAAGCACACATGACTTCTTACAGAAAATAGAACTGTAGTTGTCAAGTGTTTGCAATCTAAATTTGTGGAAGTCACAACAGGAGCTAGTAACAAACAGCAGGGGTAGCTGTTAAAAACATACTGCTTGGTGCTTAGGTAGCTGTGGTAACCATAGTATGTTCCTAAAAGTAGATAGGAGAGCAGAATTTAGGTGGAAATACTACAATTATAATGAGGCTGAGAATCCTGGAAGTATTAACTGTGGCTGTGTTGAATGCAATGTGTTTGTGTGGTTGGATTTGTTATGGTCACGTCATAAAGGGCATGCAGAGATTTGTGAAGATGCTGGCCCAGGCTTCAACAGCTTGAATTGGTTCCAAGTTTGCCAACAAATTTCCTTTGATATGGTAAGCCATTTAGGGCCAGATTTTTCAAAGGCACTGAAACAAATAAAGATACATTGAGGCACTTTTCAAAACCAAAAATCTCCGCAGGCAACTGTGGGTGCCCCAGTTTCCCACTTGGACAGTAGATTTACTATTAGTTGTTTGTCATGTGCTCATACTGGTTTTTGCATTGTGAAGCTCTTTAGGGGTGGTCTCTTTTTTGGATTTTCAGTGGCAACTATGAAGGTGTCCTGGTGTTGTGGTTTGACACTGGCCAAATGCCAGGCACCCGCAATAGTCACTCACTCACTGTCCCTTGCCATAGCTGGGCAGAGGAGAGAAAAAAAAATTAAATGAAGGGTTCATGAGTTAAAGACTGGGAGAAAACAAGGGCAGAACAGGCTCAACTTAGAAGTAAAAAGTGAATTTATTACTAACGAAGTCAGAGGAGGATAATGAGAAGTAAAATAAGTCCCTAAAACCCCCTTTTCTTCCCCCAGCCCCCCCTCCTTCCTGCTGGCAGTGCAGGGAGACCGAGTGTNCCCCATGGTCTCTCCACAGCCTGCAGAGGAATCTCATCTCTGGCACCTGGAGCATCTCCTGCCCCTTTTCTGCGCTGACCTTGACATGTTCTCATCTACTCCTCTTCTCTGGCAAGAAAATACTGTACCCCACTTTGTTTTGATTTTCTTCTGAAATCTGTTACCACAGCGGCGTTACCATCATCTCTGACTGGCCCAGCCTTAGCCATGTCCATCTCCAGAGCCATCAGGGATTGGCTCTGCTGGACGTGGTGGAAGCTCCCAGCAGCTTCTCACAGAAGCCACCTCTGTGACGCCCCCGCCACCAAAAAACAGGCCAAGCAAAACCAACAGACCTGGATTTGGTTTTGACTCTGGGTTACATTTGGTTGGAGTTTCTCATGCTCCCAAAAATATATTGCCATTAAGAGAGGATGATTACTGTCCTCATTTTGAATGAAAGAACCTTGACTTTATTTGGCTGTTTGAACTCTTGTGCATGTGCAATATTTCTCTTAAACTAAATGGCAAGTGGTGCTTCTTTCATTGTAACAGGGGCTTGCCTCTTGAGTCAAATAACTTGTCAGCAAGATGAAAGTACAAATCCCTTGACTAGAGAATTGATTACATAGAATATTTTGGCTGTAGTGGCATTTGGTACTTTTCTTTGTTATTTTATGTGTGTTATATGCCTTTTCTGTGTGTGCCATACTCCCGCAGTGTTTCATGTGGTACAGGAATATTCTAGTTAGTGTGGCATTCAAATTAAAGGAAAATCGGGGAACGGTGTCATCAGTTGACACATCGGCAACAGTATGAAAAAAAAAGGCCTTGGAAGATTGTGTCTGTATCACCCAGACTAAAATCATAAAGTAGATAAGAAGTTACAAGGTGAAACTGTAGGTGAATTGTAAATCCATTGGTAATTTTGTGAGGATTTAAAATACAGCTTTCTCCTTTAGGATATTATAACCAAGAGGAGGTCATCATGTAGAAAGGCTGGCCGGTGGAGAATCTTGACAGCTGTATGAATTACTAGATTGTTGAAGAGGTATTTATTTTTATGGACATATGTCCATTAGCAGAACAAATTGAAGGGCCTGGAAAATAGCTCTGATTTGCAGTCCATTATATTCAAATTAGAAATGCAGTCTCAAGAAGTTACAATCCAGAAAGTATTGGGAGGTATGTCAGCTATATAATAAAAAGCATTTCAGAGATTTAACTGATGTAGTAATACCTCGAAAAGAAAAAAAAAAAAAAAAAGGAGGAAAACACCTTAGATGTAAAACTCAGAAGGAGGGCCTGTATTCAATGCCACTTGAAACAGTTGTACCTTGCAATTCCAGTTAATAATAATAATAAACATAATGAGTTAAGATGTAGTAGTTAAATGAGCCATAAAAATGAAGAGTCCATAATTTGTACGATATTGTGTCAGGTAATCGGATTAAAATAAACTAATGTTTGCATTTATTTGTGTTTAGGAGAAAATGGAAGTGTAGCTGAGTGCTGCTACATACATTCCATCCTGGAATGAAAATCACATTGTTTTGACTGCGTTATTTCTATATCCATGCAAACCATCCTCATCATTCTTTAGTTTTTACCTCCTTAATGCAAATAGGGTTGTGTCATTTGAAATGAGGGGCTGTAAGGCCCCTTGGAGAGTTAAAGAGGAGCAGCAATTTGAAAAAAAAAATGAAATATAGCAGTCAGATTTAGGAAGAAAGGGCATTTTCCTGGTAAATGTTTTCCTAAATGGGAATTTTTCACTGTGGTGTTTTGCTCATGTGTTTGGCAGTCACTTGGAATCAAGTGCAGACTTAAGCTACATTGTGGGCTTGGCAATGACAATTTGTGTGTGTGTGGTGCTTTAGTTATATTAGCCCTGGAGGCAGAGTTAACACTTGCAGTGGGACAAGAGTATTTGCAGTCATCAGAGAACTTTGCAGTCAGCTTCAATAACATCACTCCATTTTTTTCACTTTTTTTTTAACATTTTTTTTGGCAGCAAAGCACTTAGTAGAACCATCTGTCTTTCTATTAGTGTTTTTGAGTCCTGTTTTGAAGCTTCTTCGCTTGGCAAAGTCACTTTCATCCTTGGAAACCATTTTAAAAAAAGTTCTGTGGCTTTTTGCCGAAGAAGAGTACTATGCAAAAATTCCGCATGGCTGTTCATTTTTGTTCTAAAAGAATACAGTTACTTTGTCTTTGTCTTAAAAAAAAAAAAAAAAAGGCAGCAAACCACAAAACCTCAAACAAAACAAACAAACAAAAAGGAACACCTGAAGAAAAGACAGGTATTGGACAGCTCTAGGATAACTAGGTGCAGATAGAGAACAAACCACCTTTTATATAATTTTTTTTCCGTGTAGTTCAGTTGAAAATAGGTATGCCTTCTAATTAACAGGATCAGAACAGAAAGAAAAATATTGAAGTAACAAGAAATGGATGAAGCTAGTTCAGTGAGAGGAGCTACATCTGCTCTGTCTTCAGCCCCAATCCTAATCTCCCACTGCAAGAATTTCTGTCAACAGTGCTCTTGAACTCCATCCTTGAAAATTGTTTCAGACTATAAAGACGCAGTCAGCACACACAGGGGTGTTGACAGCTCCCAGCATAAATTAAAGGGGATGGTAATCCCAGATTTTGTACCACTGTTATGCCTGGTAACTGTGTTGGGTGAACCATGGCCTGGATTTTAAGGAGATTAAATGAAAACAAAATCAAGTGCAAATGCTGTAATCTGAACAGCGGCAGCCAGGGACTGGTGCTGGTTCTCTCTTGCCAGTTCTACTGTCCAGGCAGTAATGAAAGGAGTAACACCTTGTGCCCCTCGGCGTACAAGGTTGGCTATTGATCCTCTCATTTTCTGAGTTACTTAAGGCTACAGACTGCGAAATAAATTGTAGTTTTCGAAAACGTATCTATCTCCGATGCCTCAGCTTTACAGAGCCATTAAAAATCTAGATGAGCTCTCTTAAAAACTGAGTTAGTCTTTCTTCACTGACTGATCTGGTCAATACAGTGGGGGTTTTAAATTGAAACCAGTCATTTAGCTTTTTAATCCAGCAAACTTCGTGTTTTTCATCTGTGTGAAATACAGAGACAACTTCCATTTCTAGCAATTAAAAACTATTAATGGAACTGGGTAGAAGCAACAGCAGTAGATGTTGTGCCATGGCCCACTTCCAGCTTTGATGACTAATTTCTGCATGTCTTAAGTCCCCTGCAGTATCCACTTACAATATAATATTTTCCACTTCCTGACTCGCATGGTTGTGTAGAGTTGCTGTGCAAAGTTGAACGCCTAACACTTCAGACATAGCCATTTTATCTGTTAATAAAGTGTCTCAGCCTTTTTTCTGACCATCCCAGAGACTTTATCTTTTCACATGTACAAATAAGTGCATGTGTATGAGCAGAAGAATATTCCTGGCTGTGCTGTGTGCTACGTAGGCACTTATTTTTCCTTCTGAGGAGGTGTCTTTGTGTTTGGGCTTACTCAGGGTGGGAGCTACTGTCTGAGACAGACACTGCTACACAGTTCAATAAAAGAGAAGAAAGTACCCCCCTACAGTCGGAGATAAGTGAGTCATCATGAACTGTGGGGCGAATAGTTAAGTAGGGTATAGATATGCCTTAGTGAAATATTTCAGTTTACTTTGGAATAATGCAATTCATATTAAGTGTTTGGCAATGAAGGTGAAGCTCAACAGTTGATGCTGCTGGAACACCCCAATATGAACAGGTGTATTCAAACCAGGCCTCTCAGATCAGAAGTGAAAGAAAGCATATTACCAGACACTGTCCCCCCCCAAAAAAATGCTGTGTTTGATTTTCCCTCTCCTGTTCAGCAGGTCCAGGGTCAGCTGCCTCCATTAATGATTCCCGTATTCCCTCCAGACCAACGAACCCTAGCAGCAGCTGCACAGCAAGGATTCCTTCTTCCTCCTGGTTTCAGCTACAAGGCGGGATGCAGTAAGTCCTGTAGATTTTTTTAGCTGGAAGTGGGTATAGGGCACAATTTCATGCCAGTCTATATAAAAACAAGGCCTCATCGATGGACAAAGCCATTAACTTGTGGGGATGAGTATGAAACAGAGGATTAGTTGTTACAGTGTGAGAAAAGCTTGTCAGAGATGAAGAATGTGTTTCAGCACAACAGCCAAACATCTCACACAAGAGGTAGATTTGTGCACCTTCTCTCTGACAGGTCTTTCTGACAAGTGAACATGCTCATGACCACAAACTTGCATCTGAAGAGAAGCTATTTGTAACTTCCCAGTAAATTTCAACACTGTTGTAAGAAAACATGTTTTTTTCCCGAAGCAGACTGCTTGCTAGTTGTGAACTGAGGGCCTATTCTTCACACAGAGCTCACATTAATCTCAACGGAGGTTCTGCACAGAGATCAAAGATAGCATATGCCTTTCAGTTTGATGGACTAACACAAACTCTGAGGATATTTGTGGGAACCTAACACTAAAAAATATAGCATCTACTTTTTTAATCTTTGAAAGATTTGTATTGTTCTCTACACTCCGCAGATTTTTTTTTTAATTTTATTTAAGCCTTCTATAGGATTTCATGTTCCTGTCAACACGATGAGAATAAATACAAGTTAAGAAATAATGAAGGAACTTTATTTCTGTGAATAGACTTAGCTAGAGCATGAATCTCATAGACTTGTTTTCATGCACTTGTACTTGTATAACTCTTCTACCATCAGTTTTCTACTGAGTTATCCAGGACTTGCTTGTTCTACCCTTTTCTGTCTCTAGAATGGGTCTTTGTAATGTCCATGTCACTGTATCCATCGGTATCTTTGACTAACTCATTAATTCATCAGTTGGTTTGAGTAACTCAGCCCTTGCCATGGCTGCATTTTTGTAAACTTAGAACATAAAAATATTTCTTTAGTTAAGCTGGCTTAACCCACAGTTTTAGGTTTCTTTCAGCTTCTGAACATCATAGACACAGTACTTGAGCACTAACTCAGTTTCTTTGGCCAGTAACACCTTTTCCTGATATTTTACAGACTGGGACCACTATTGAAAAGTACTATTCCAAACACTTCACATCCCTCAGCAGCTGCAGTGCCAAAACATAGTCTCATTCAGTTCTTCCAGTGATTTCACACTCAGTCCTCTCTCGACTGGGAGAAGTAGTGATTCACATTACAGAATGTGTAACTGTAAGCCACGCTGAGTATGAATGCTACCTTAACTGTAGGTCTGGAAAAGGTCAGGGAAGCACCCTGTTAGACATATCTGGCAGGTCGTGTTAGTTCCATGTCAGTGAAGTCCAGTTTGGATAGAAGGAGTTGAGGTGGTTTCTTCCCTTCTTTGTACTAACATGCGCATTAACTCCATGAGAGTTCTGTAGCTCCTCACATCTGTGAAATAGATAGGACGTTACGTGTTTGTGTAACCTTGAAAATTAACAGGAAAGAAGAGCAAAGTTTCTGCTGCTTCTGGCAGTAAGGCTTGGAATTAACGGCATGCCAAGATGTAGGACTGAGCAGAAGAAGCCAGTGGAAAAGGACAGCTCTGTGTTCGGTGGTTGCCTGGCATGTTTGGCTGAATTTGACTGAGAAGCTGAGGAGAGGTGATAAGTAGTCCAGGGGTTTCTTCCTTTCACTCACCACGTAGTGTAAACAAAAACTTGCATACACATTGAGCTACACCTAGAAAGCTTCACCCAGATGCCTTCCAATCATAATATGTTCACATCAAATAATGTTTTTGATAGAGCATTAAAATGTGTTTCTGCCATATTTTTGCTTGGCCTACTCTGTATCAGTCCAGTTGACAGAGACTGTAAACCAGAGTGATTTGGATAAAATTTTGTTAAGCACCTGAGTGATTTAGGAGACTAAACCTTCCTCTTAAGGGTGACAAAGACATTAGGATCTAAGTCTTACGGATATTTACCAAACTCTTGTGCAGCAAACTTTGGTGCAGTCACCTGTGCTGGCTTTAACTGACCTGACGTGGGTTGTAGTACCAGTATTGCACTGCAAGAGAAAATGTACAGCAGATTAATTTGCTCAGCTTCTGAACATGTTAAATGTCTAATTTTCTCTGAGTTTGCTTCTGGGAGCAAAGCCTTCCTAGGAACTTCCTAGCAGGCCCCACTAGCATCATCTGTACATGATTGCCATCCGATGTTTTAAAATCAGTTTATGTGCCTGATGAAAATGGAATCTCACGTCTACGTCTTCCCAGTCCTTTTGGAAAACCTGCCGTTCTTTCTGGACTGATTACATCTTTCAGAATTGTTTTCTGTGGCCGATTGATAGAAATTCTCTAGTGATGATTCCATTATTTATTAGCATTAACAGCCCGCACATATGAATGATAAAAATCTCCATGTGACAATTCAGTTTCAGTCGCAAAGAACAAAAAACTATCAAAGTTACCACACACTGTTCCTCAAAAAAAAAGTGAGATTTGAAAATTTGGGGGAGAAGGAAGCGGGAATTATTGCAACAACCAATATTTTCATAACTAGCTAGTGATGCAGGGTTTCTTGACTTTGAATATCTGTTGGAGACACGTTCAAAGGGCCATTTATGCCGTTCTGCACCCTGCTCCTGTGAGAAGTCAGATCTCCAAAATGAGATGTGTGGACCAAGCTCCTTGGTTTAGCATTCTCAAATTTGCTTCTGTCCAGGCTGGGACAGCAAGGACTCTCTGTTAAAATTGCTTAAACTGAGATGGTTCTTTTTCGTGGAAACACGTTGGGAAGGGATTAAAGGAGCAGCCTGGTCACAGGGGTAACATTTGGCAGGGGGCTGTGGTTGGAGCTGGTGGCCTCTTCAGCCAGCCCAGCTATAGCTGGAAGAGAATGTATAATCAAGCCTCAGGGTCAGCAAAAGAGAAGAAATTAACAGTTGCACTGCTGTTTTATTTTCATTCAGCTAAGATAATAAAACCTAATTACCTTATCCAGCACTTTCTGATTCACCTGTAGCTCCCAGGAGAGGGTCAGATGTCAGTCTCCCAATGGTTTCAGAGTGTGTATGTAGGAGGGTTCCTCAGGCAGTCCTTGCCAAAGGACTCGACTTACCAGACAGAGGCTGGAACGGAAGAGCACTGTTTTCTCTACACATGCTTTGTTTTCTGAGCATTTAGACTGAAGATAACACAAAAATAATTGCAACAGTTCATAGCAGTGGTCCATTTAGACTCGTTTCATGGCAAATACCTAAGGAAGACTGGAAGAACAGAGCAGAAATGTGCTGATGCTTTATCCCTCATCCTTTGCCAGGTTGCAGTGGCTGAGAACTCGGGGACCTTCTAACCCAGTGGTGGCATCATTGTGTGATATGTTACTGGAAACAAAGAGTTTTTCTCTGCTTGGTTCCAGCCTGATTGAAAACATTCTAGAGAGAGGAAATGCTCAAAAAGTACAGCAATATCAGTCTCTATTATGTGCAGAGCAAATGATTCAATTATGCTTTTCCAAATATTTTTTCAAAATTGGGTAAATAAAGGGAGGAGAGGGGTAAATATTTTCTCCATGGTTACATGGCAGGTCATGGTCTTTGGCTTCCAATTTGATGTACTACATTTCCTTTTCTTTCTTTTTCTCCATAGCAGATCATGCTTGGGAGTGGCTTGGGTTTTCATTTTGTTTTGTTTTTTTAAACAGATGGTTTGCATTACATAAGGGACAATTTACACAAGTTGACACTTCCCCTTTTTTCTCTATGGCATATTGTGTGGTGGTAAAGTTGGCAGAGATGAAGGGAGGAACTTCTATTAGGATTGCATTTCTATTTGAGAAAAAAAATCATAATCTGTGGTTCCAGTTAATTTTTAAGCTCCATACCTAGATATAATTGCATTTATAAAATATTTAATATTATTATTTACAACTGAAGTACTTTTTCTTACGAGAAAAAAAAGTTGGCAGTATGTGATGGGCTATATTGTCCCCAATTACAAAGGTAAATACTGATTACATATTTATTTGCCCTAGACTTAGTTATTCATGCAATGTGTGCTATTTGAAATTTAAATGTTTTGATTTTTCATGCCAACCTCTTTTATATGTATTTTATTATACATATAATATGTAATTTTTAGATAGATATATAATGCAAATCTTCTTCTAAAGGGCTGATGTGTCAAGGTTAGTTGTTAACTAAGTTAGTGACTGGCAGCATGAGCCAATATTAGGAGTTGACCCTCGTATCCCAACTATTTAAACTGGTTTTAGCACCTTCCATTTCAGCTTATGCTGAAATCAAACAGAGTCCTCTTACTGCATTTCCCAAAGCTTCTCCCACATTTGAGCTCCACAGATTGGCTCAGGTCATTTAACCCTTCTTTTCGTCTCATTCTGTAACCTTATCACTTGTTACTCCTGCTGTTGCTAGTTCAGCTCTACTTATGGTACTTTCCAGATAATAGACACAACTCCTAGGATTTTAGCAGAGGCAAGGGAAATGTCAGCTCTGCTGAGGTCTGAGGAGCTGTTGCTGTTGACTTCACTGAAGTCAGATTTCACACCAGATGATACAGATCTGCTAGGGCCACTCTTAGAAATAATTAGAATTTATTTAGAGCTAATTAATATTTGAGAAGTGCTTTGAAAGCATAAAAATGGTGCAAGTGATAGAAGAAGTTTTGTATTGTGCCCTTTAAAAACTGCATAGTTCTGCCTCTGAGCAAGCTGCTTGTCAGTCGTAAGGTAGTATGATCACTTTATTAATGCACATTTATATGGATTTGTATGTGGGATATTAAGGCATGGCTGTATCTTCTATATGAGATACTAAACGGAATGAAATAAAGATTTGGGAAAGCACAAGGGACTGCTCCTGGGGACTGAGATACAAAAAAGGCAGAAGGAGTTAGGATGAGAACAGTATCCTCTGGTTCTTCTTCAATAAATCTAAGTATGAACATGGACCAGGTCAGAATGTTTCCGTGCTTCTACACTTGCAGCACTGTTTGCCAGTAATTTCCAAGTCAGCTACACGGAGTAGCCCAAACTTTGATGGGTCTTCCCTAATCTGTGATGCTGAGTAAGATTAATTTAAGAAACTACACTCCAGCGCTTCTTACAACATCCGATCATCATGTTGAAAGGGAAAGGAAATGTTGACTTGCACCGAAAGCACCGTAGTGTGTTCTGTCAGTCCTGAGGCTTTTCAGGGTGATTGAAGCTGTTGAATGCCGTGTAGAAGGTGAAGAACAGCACACCTTGTTTTCCAAACTAAGGCATGCAAGAAATTGAATTTTTTGGGGATTTTTAGGATTTGTTTTCTTTTCTTCCGGAAACAATAGTTGCCAAATTTATATTTCCAGAAATGGGATTTACCCCAAGTACATTTTCCAAGTTACTGGCAAATTCTCAGGAAAGCTTCTAGATAGCCTTTTATTTGCTGATGCCTCTGTTATTTTTATGGTAATACGACAAATTTTGGAAACAAGAATTGTTTTTCTTTGTCCATTTGTCCTTTCCCCTGTGGATAATTTGTTGTAACAAATGATACTGTGTTTGCAGTCAGATGTCATCAACACGAGTTTTTTTGAAAGCACTTTAATCACTATTTCAACCATACCCAATTGGGAGGGGAATCTGAATATACAATAGCTACATTTTATATGTCTTATATATCAGCTTGTTGCTGCTGGAAGTGCTCTAAATAAAATAATTCACAGAAAGTTATTGATGAGATACCTAATTACCTCTTAAAGTTGGCAAAATATGAGAGATGAACAAGTCAAGCCTAATAAAATTGAAATATGCTGAATTTATTGTTCATCTGTGTTCTAAACAATAATTCTGATGTCTGCTAAAAATGAAGCTCTCAGTTAATTGGTTACTCACATAATACAATAAAATTAATGTTTAGGAGTTAAATACCATAAACTTCCTCCGGGAAAATTGCTGATGTGTCTCTGTTTTTCAGTCAGTCACTTGTTTCATTGTTTGGTGGAGTATCATGTGGATTGTCTTATAATTTTACTTGTGCTCAGTGTCCATGTTTCTGTCTTCTGAAGAGACTTGAGTGCTAATTTCTAACTTAACTGTGTCAGCTATGTCAGCTGACAAGCAGGTCATTGACAATCACCAAATCACAAGGAAAAACTATTGATATTGCTATGTTTTTATCAGAATGAGAAAAAATAGAAACCATGTGTTGTGAAGACCACATACAGAAGCTTCTTCATAAAGATGCTGGTCTTCTTCCAGGGCTACTGTTTGTGCCTTGGAAAAGAATGAGCATATGACTAAACCCTCATATTCCCCCCAGGATAAGGGAAGAGTAATAGCATTGTGGAAACAGCAAGGAGGAATTTTTGGTAACAGCTTTGCCTCTCAGCATCCATGAGAATGTGACGGTTCTGTAAGGTTGCAAATGTAATGGAAGGAAACAAGGCTGCAAAATGTAACAACACAACTAAAGGCTGTTTCTAAATGAAAGAATTCCACAGCCCCTGATCTCTGTGTGGCTTCTCCTAATAATTCTGATAAAAAACAAAGCAGATAAGCAAAGCAATGGGGAGCTGTGAAAACAGGCCGGTAGTTTAAGCTCAGTTTCTAGGCCATGAAAGATGTCTGGTGTTACTTCACTATTATCCATACTTGGGCAACAGAATAAAGTCACGATTTTTTAATTTCATGAGCATGTACGAACCTTCGTGGAAATACCTTGGCTTTTCTTGGAAGCTGGAGTTTTTGAATAAGTGTAATTTATTCAACAGATACAGAAAAAACATTAAGAATGTGTGTCCTGAAATCATAGGATTATTCTGGTTGGAAGGGATCTCAGAAGGCTTGCAGTCCAACCTCTGGTTTCACACAGGGTCATCAAGGAGATAGGATCAGATTACTCAGGGCTTTATTCAGTTGGGGCTTGCAGAGCTCCAAGGACAGAGAGTGCATAACCCTGTTTTGACAGCTTGTTTCAATAGCTGCATGTCCTTTTGGGGAAAATCTGATCCTGTCTTGATTCACATTATGTCCATCGGCTCTTGTCCTCCAGGCAAAGCCTACCAGAAGGAGCCTGGCCTATTTTGTTGATCACCTTTTAGGGATAGGAAGGCTGCTTTTAGATCCCTCCAAACCTATCTCTTCTGTAGACTGAATTGTTTCTCTAAAACACAAAACAGACTAATCTCTCTGCCAATACTGTCCAGAGCTATCCTCAGAGAAAATCAGGGAACCAGTTCGAATTTCTTTTTGGAAGCCACTGGTGGTATCTTCTTCACACTCTTTTCCTTATTAATTTAAATCCATAATCCCTAGAGGCAGAAGCCAGGATGTCAGCCTTTTTTACCTTCCCCTTAATTCATACCCATAGGCATTCAACTTGATCATCATTAGGTTCAATTTCCATAGCACCAAGAGCCTCCCTAATACAAAGGGCCACCCCTCTACCTCTTCCCCCTTTCCTATCTCTTCTGAAAAGTGAAAAGTGTTGGAGTCCAGAGCATGTGGAAAATACCGTGAACNATTAGGGGAATGACGGGATGAAAAACCCGAACAAGGAGCTTGTAGCCATCCAGTGCAGTGCTCCAGCTATGTGAGTCGTCCCACCACGTTTCTGTGATGGTGACTACACCACAGCTCTGCTGTTGCACCACAGTTTCAAGCTCTTCCTGTTTGTTTCCCATGCTGCGTGCATTAGTATACATGCATCTCAGCTGGGTTAGTGATTTCACCCCTAACCCAGGCTTACCACCCTTGGGCCTGCTTGCAGACAGCCCAGCTACATCCCCTTCCCCTTCAAACCTAGTTTAAAGCCCTCTCAATGAGTTCTGCCAGTTGATGAGCTAAAATCCTGCCTGTAACAGAGAGACGGAGCCCATCCAGTTCCAGCAGGCCAGGTGCTGAAAACATTACCCCATGTTTTGTTTCATACTCTTTATATTCTCTACACTGTTTACTTTTCTCTTCTTCCATGATCTCCAACTTTTTTTTTCATTTGCTGTCCCTGAAAGATAAGTAGGAGAAGAACAATGAGTTTGTAAAAAATCACGGGAAATAAATGCCCTACTTCTCCTCTTCTGGTATCCTTTTCTTGAGAGAAGAAAATTTCAGAAAAAAAAAAATCAGTGTTCTATTGTTTCATATAATCAGGTTCAACTTTAAAATCCTGTCAAAACATTATAATTTAACATTAGCATGTAAGTTGATTTATATAGCAAGTAAGACAATTGTGCCTGCTCTGAAGAGCTTGCAGCTTGTCAGGAGACAAGACAAGACACTAGGGGGGATTACACCATGAAGGAGAATAAATGAGATGAGTGACAGAAAAAGGAATACAAAAAACATCTTAAAGAGTTTTGGTGAATTGTGCAACAGATATAATGTTAACTCTTATGCTTTATTTTCACTTTTTTTTTAAAAAAAAAGTCTTAATGTTTTTTAACTTAAAAAAACTCCTTTGATAAAATCTTGCAAAACATATAAATGGTTTAAGAGCCATTGTTGTATTTTCACAGGTACAGAATCATTTCATTCCCATGAGCTGGTAGCCAGTCAGTTGAAAATTAAGTTCCTAAACACAGGGCTGTTATTTTGTGTGTTGGGACAGGATGTCCACTTGGCTCTGTATTGCAGCTTGACTTCTGCAGAAAAGTGTTTTCAGTGGAGGATCATAGGAGAGTTCATAGAAAGAGTGGTTTCAAAGTGAATGTACTTCATGAAAAATCCTCTTGAAAGCAAAATCTTGGAAGATTATTTTGGGCAAGGATGAAGGTGTGATTTGAAATTGAAAGAAGTTGCAGTGCATAAATTATCAGGAAGGAGGTTCTGGGTATGTTTGTGGAAGACGGACCAGAAGAAGGATTGAGAAATAAAGTCTTGGCACAGAATTGAGGACTCAGCCTTGTGTTCTGCCCTGATCCACCGGCATTGCCCACAGTGGGCACCAACACCTCTAATATTCCCCCTCAGCTCCCCCAGGCTGACATTTCCCCTTCCCTTCTTTAGCTGCTGCATCACCAGTGCATAAATCCTGTGTTCTCTTTATGTACCGAGTCTTGAATAATTCTGTTCTTCAAAGTGATGTCACCAACTAGCTGGGAAATAATCATATATTAGGCAATAATACATCAGCTAATGAAATCATTTTTACCTTGTTGTCACCATGAAAATCTCAGCCTTTGATCTGCTGCAGATTTTACCATATGGCCTACTAAAGAAAAACAACAACAATAAAACTTCTCCCTGATGCTTTGTTTGCATGAAAAGTCCACACATAACAAGAGAGGTAGTTTGGAACATGAAACGACTGCACAAAGTGTTTCTTTTGGTAGCTGAAAGATGCTCCTGCCTGCCTTCATTTGATTAATAATGAATTTTGTAAATGGAAATGTAATATGGTTGTTAGAGATTTTATTGGTGTTTTCAGTGGTACAGACTTGTGAATGGCTTGGGAAATATCTATTTCTAAGGACTGTATGTCTTGTCTCACATTCCTGAAATGTTCCTAGGGCTTGGGAAAAAATGTAGCTACTTCTGACATCTAAAAATAAGATATTTACTGCAGATGTAATGAAATAGTTAAGACATGCATTTCCCAGATTTCAGAATTGGCTAAAACTGCTTAGACAATAAATTCACTCTGATATGGGAATAAATTCGAGGGTAGTAAAAAGATGTAATATGTTCTAGAGTAACAGCAAAAAAAAAGTGTATTTATCAGATGAGACCTGAGATCTTTGTTAGTATTTTGAGGGCTGGCAGTTGCTCCTGTGCTGTGTGGTGTCAGTATGTGAGTGCTTGGCATCTTGATGGATGGGGTCCCAAAACCTTCCTTGGGCCTGAAGTGTCTGAAGAGTTGTCTGTGGGCTTTAGTCTTGGTTCTTCCACTGGGCTGTTGGTGGGAACAGTGGGATTTATGAATTAGCATGATGGACTGAGGCTTATACCTGTGTGTGGAGAGAAATGTGGGAGAGTGCGTGGAAGCTGATCCTTTAATATATGTGTTTTAATACAAATTGTTCAGAACTAGAAATCTAAGGGGCTGTAAGAGTCAGCATCCTGCTGAGAAACTTTTCCCTCATTCTTTTTTTTTTTTTTAGTTGAAAAATTAAAAATGTTATCTTCTTTCATGGCTGTTTTTTTGATCAGAATGTCTTCTTTAAGAGAGACTTCTGGAATGATGCTGAGTCAGCCCTGGGGCTACCAGTGGTGTGGAAGCAGCTGAACACCATTGGCCTGCCTCTCTGACCACAGTTTCTTTTTTCCCTGTGTCTTCACATGTTTAAGACCCACTGCTTAGGTCAAAAGATAGCTCTCCAGAAAATGTCAAGTCAGAAAAAAATTTGATTCAGTCTATGATAGGAAAAGGAAGGTGGGTGCCTCAGAAAGCAAAATAAAATTGGAAAATGTAAAACAGTGGCGTTCTCTGGGGAAGAAGAGGAAAGCCAAGCATGTCAGGAAATCTGTTGCCCATTGACAAATAAATAAATAGAAGTATTGTGGCCTGAGACTGGTGCAAAGACACTTGGGAATGGAGATGCCTGGGTGGACATTTTGGTTTGCATTGCTTGGCTGGTCAGCCTTGAAAGACTGTGAGGCTTCAGTCAACAAAGCATTACTTAAATGTTCTTAAGTATAAACATGCACAGTTATTTAAGTTAAATATCTGTTAAGATGCTTTGCCGGCCCAGTTTCTGCTGGTCCTCCATTACGGGAAGTTGTGGTATTTAGTTCTTAACAGGAGAAGATCAAAATCCTTGAATGAAAAGGTTTAAAGAAGGTTACATTAGAAAAGGGGAAAATAAACATTAGCCACTTACCAGAATGTGTGTACACTAACACAGCTTATTTCTAACATTTTTTTTAAATTAAATAAATTTCTTACCCTTTGTTTTCTGTTTCCTGTAGCTAAGGCTTGATAACATTTGAAACCTTAATTCAGTAACAATCATTAAAGATTGTACAGAACACCCCGCATTACCTCCGTAATTGTCTTTTTTTTTTCATTCTAAAAAGCAAAATAAAGGGGAAAACTTCTGATCTACCTTTGTAATGAAATCTACAGCAACATTTAGGTAGATTTTCCTCACAGAGCATTCTGCTTTTTCCATAGTCTTATTTCCAGTGGCTGTTTTTGTGCTACAGAAATTGGGCATGCCACCACAACATAGGGACATACAGAAATGCTCCAGTGAGCCTTATTTTGGTGGAAAATGTTAAAACATTTTATCACTTGAAGAAGCAATATAATATGTGTAACATTTATTATTATTTTTGCTAGTTTTCGTAATAGTTTTGTGGATGGGGTAGTACGAAGTTTATTTTAACAAATCAGATATGTTAGAAGTTACCAAAAATGAGCTCTCCATATCATTAAAACGTGCCCGTCTCCATCTCAATTTTTACCATTGCAGGTAATTTTCCTTCATAAATGCCTGCAATTTTTCTTAAAAGCTTTACTGGCTCCCTTTATCTCATTAAGCACAATGCAGTTCTTGCTAAAACTGAAGTAGTTTTCGATCAGAAGCAACATTAAATCTCAAGTCATGAAATGGAGTTGGTGCAGGGATTTCAAAGGCTTGTGTCTGATTTCCTTAGCTTCACGTGCTTTTTCCTGTTGTAGGATCAAACCCTGCCACTAAAGTGAGATTTTTTTTTCTCGCCTGAAAGAAAACAGTAGTCAATTGAGTACCATTTCTACTCAGCGTGAGGCTCAGTTTACTAACAGTGAGCAGAGTTTTGTTAACTTCATATTTTGGACAAGCTTGTAAATTTGTTCCCTTCTAATGCTGTGATCTTATCAAGGTTGTACTGTTTTCCTTTTCTTCTCGTCCACCCCCATCTTCTTTCTTCCCTTTTTTTGAAGTGCAGTCCTCTGATCAATGTGCACTTTTTTTTTTTTTCCATTTCCCTAAATACATCATGAAAAAGGATGAGGTTTCCGCCTTAATTGCTTGTGCCTTTTATTCACATTCCTCTCTCAGCCAGAATTGTGAAAAGAGTGTTAGTAAAAGGCTGCACAATAGAGCTTTTCATTAGGCCTCAACAAGGCACACAAAAGAAGGCTTTTGGAAAGAGTGAATGCAGGACTTTAATTTGCAGGTGGAGAGTAGATAAAAGGTGCTGACGCCTCTATTATTCTCTTACTTAGGTGACCCCTACCCCGTTCAGCTGATCCCAACTACCATGGCAGCTGCTGCCGCAGCAACACCGGGCTTAGGCCCACTCCAACTGCAGGTAAGTCCCAGCACAATGTAGAGGAGGCAAAGGTTAAGTAAATATGAAAAACAGTTTTCTCTTCCTTCGGGACACAACACAACTAGCAGGGGTTTTGGGGCTCTTCTCTTCCCATAAAATTTGCATCTGAAGCAAAAAGAGTCATCAAATGATAACACGTTTTCCTGTCTACCTTGCTGGAGGTCTTTGTTACATTTTTGTGTCTGTCGGTGTAACTACTTTTAGGTTTGCACTTTGAATTTCCTCATTGCAGGACGTTTGCTTTTCTTATTGACATGGTTTAACCCCAGACAACAACTCAGTGCTATGCAGCTGCTTGTTAACTTCCCAAAAGTGGATGGGTAAGAGAATTGGGAAACACAAGGTGAAACCTATGGGTTGAGATAAGAACAGTTTCATAATTGATATAACGTAAAATGCGTTATAGTAAAATAGCAAAATAGTAATAGCAACAATTGTAATGAAAAAGAGAGAAGAATAAAACCCAAGAAAACAATTGCTGACCAGTGCCCATCCTGTCCCCAAACAGTGGTTGACCCCTCCTGAGCAAGTGTCCCCAGTTTATGAACTGAACATGATGTTCCCTGGTATGGAATATTCCTTTGGCCAGTTCAGGTCAGCTGTCCCAACCTTGCCGCCTCCCAGGGTTTTGTGCTGCTTCTCATAGAGAGAGAGCATGGGAAACTTGAGAAATCCTTGATTTAGGGTAAGGACTACTTAGCAACAGCCAAAACATCAGTGTGTTATCAAACGTTATTCTCACCCTAAATCCAAAACAACTCTGTACCAGCTACTAAGAAGAAAGCCAGTGCTATCCCCGCTGAAAACAGGACACTTTTCCATTAGATCGTTCCCATGCAGGCTGTGAAATACTGAAAGGAAATGGATTGTCAGGCAGAAAAGCTCTGTCCTGACAAGCACTTTTAAACTGCTTAGAAGTCGTTAACATGATTATGTCCTTTTAGGCCATAAGCTCTTCAGAGCAATCACTGGCCCCTCCTACTGTGTTTTATGGTACCCAGAGCATTTTAGGCACTGCTGTATTGCAGATAATTAGTGATGATTCTAATTTAACATAGACAATTGGAAAACAGGTGGGAAGATACTAAAGGGCTTGAGGTTTTTTTTCAGCTAAATTGAAGAGTTGACCTGGTAGCCAGATGTATCTGATTCAGATTGTCAGTATTCTGAATTTTGGAGGCATTAGGGTGTCCATGGGTCTTAATGATAGCAAGTCTTTGGATATTCCCGATCAGCCACACAACCCTTAGCAAGTCACTGGAATTAAGCAAATGTAATGTCCATTGCCACAGTGTGAATTTAGCTACCTGCCATGTATGCTTGGCTGGTAGGATGAAGCCAAATAATATTTGGGACTGAGAGGAAATCAAGATCCAAATCACCTCTAACTCTGCAAAGTCTGGATTTCCACTCTTTTCTAGAAACATAAAAAGCCCCAAACTCTCCATTGCAAATGCATCTCCCTGCTCATTATTATTTGCCAAGTCACGTGGAACAGCAGAGCTTTATACCTGCTTGGAAGGGCTCAGCATTTATAACTGGGACGTGTGAAATGCATTCTCCAGCTCACTTTGGCCCGCGTCAGTATGAAGCAGACATCAGATATTTCAGTTGTTTGGCCAGCATACGAGAGCGTGGGACATACTTCTGGGGAGGGGTTTTTTTTGGGTTTTTTTAATTAATTTTATTTTAACACAGCCAGCGGAAGTTAGCTGAGTTTCACAGAATTATCTGCCAGTGTGTAAGGTGACACATTCCATGCACCACAGAGGTTAATACATTCATTCCTATTGTGCCTTTGTATGAAAAGCAACGTTGTCTGTGTGTTAGTTTCTGATTCTCTGAGTTACAAATACTGTAGGCAGCTTAAGAGTCATGGGAGCCATATAAGTCATCTCTCTGAAATGAATTTTGAGGCGTAACGTCAGTATTGATAAAGTGCTTATAATAGCCAAACACACATGAACAGGCATATGGAAGAAAGAGGGAGGGAAAAAGGAAAAACAAACATGGAGCTAGCTAGCAATGCAAAAACAACAGTCTGACTCTAAATCTTATTTTCTGCAGTCATTCAAGCTAGTCCTAAAATAATGCTTCAGTGCTCCGGTAAGATGGTAGGATGGTTTACTTTCATTTCAGGACCAGCTTTGGGCTGTATCTGTGCATACTGTGGGCTGAAGTATCCTGATTAAAATAGGCCTTATCACAATAACAGTTGTCTTGTTAAAAGGTGGGCTTTGTGCAAAAAGTGACTGCAGTCATAAATAGCTTAGGATGAGTTTAGGTTATGGAAAAGTTGAGAACCTCAAAGGCCTCTTGTTTCTGTGCAGAGAACATTAAAATGAAAATATTGACCAAATTCACCTATGTTGTTTTGCTACACGTCTGGAATTCGAGGGAGAAGTTTGGCAGCCAGTCAGTGGGAGAGGCTCAAATTACTAACTTGGTAGACTCTCTTAAATTTTTCAGGTCTGATCTCTAAGGGCACGTATATGCTAGAAATAAGTTGAAGCTGATTTTCTTCACGTCTTCACAGTGATTTTTAGCTATCATTGTGATCTACCTGATAGAAATTGGACATGCCTCTTAACTTCTGGTGCCATTTGAAAGAGTCAGGCTAGATTTGCTTCTGGAAAGGTTTTATCATGCAGGACTTTTATCATCCATTTATCAAAATGGGTTCTCACCTATGCTAACATGAATGGAGCTCAGCTTTGTTGCTAGATTAGAATGACTGTGCCTCCCAAATGCTGTTCAAATCCAGTTTAACTCAGTGATGACTTTGTTGAGTCATAAAGAAAGATTCATTATGTTTTTGGTCCAAACCCACCTTTAAATGGCTTTGCAGTCTCTTTCAAGGAGGAACTCTTACTTTAGACATCCCCCTGCGTTACTTAAAATTCAGATGTTCCCTACACACCCTCTGTCATCTGGTCATCAGACAGTGAAAGGTCAGAAAAGTGGAATGTTCCTTCTTCTCTTCTTTCTCTATCCTCCCTATCACTCATCTTTCAGACTTTGTGTACTTAAAGCAGGGGAGATCAAAGGACCTGACACAATGTTCAGTTTGTTGCTCCCAGCAAAATTTGATACACAACATTATCTCAGTGAAGACAAAGCCAAGGAATTTTTCTTGTTTGTTTATGTAACAATAAACATGTCTTTGTTATTTCACTAGAGAGTTTTAAGTTGGGTCATGGCTGTAGTAGTGTACTGTGAGATCAACAGTAGGAAGTACTTTTTTTATCCCTGATTGTCAAAGTTGAATTTTTGTTTTTGTAAATGAAATTCACACTGTATTTTATAGAAGAAGGACTAGCACCTGATTGTTTTTCTGCATCAGAGAAGCTCTTTGTCAGTGAAAATGTAATCTCTCATTCTGGAATCCCCTGTTGGTTGGCAGTGACAGTTCTGTAATCCGAGGACCTCTGATTCTCTCCCTGCCTCTGAGTCCCCACCGGGGTGTACAGATTCTGTCACCTGATATTTGCCACAATTAGACATGCAGGATTGCCTCAATTTCCAGTATCCACAGAGTAACTAATGACTCAACGAGAATGGAAGCTAGAACTTACATTGTTAGATGCTGTAAAGGAAGTAGATGGATGGGGCCATGTTGGAAAAGCTGGAGCTAACACAGTGCAGGCTTGAACCTGTCCTCTGATAAAGTGCTGTCTATCAGCCCCATGCATTGACTCATTCCCACTTTTAATGGCAAAAATGCCATTTTGGGAAAAAAAAAAGTGGTTTTAGCTTCTCTCTGTTACTCAGAAAACTCAGTCCTGAACATTACTGCAGCATAATCCCTCTGGATAAGCACATGGGTTTCTTACATCGGTTTTTTCCCCTCATAAACATCATCTGGTCTTGTTCTTCAAGAGTGGTGCAGGATGGCGATTATGTTTCAAATAAATGAGAACAAAACTGAACATAAATTGTCACTGTGTTTAACTGGATGAGGCTAATGACTCAAAAGTACTGCTGTATGCCTTGTATGAACGTGTTTTCCTCCTATATGGTTCAGCAGGCGAGGGAATTAAGTTCCTCCATCTTGCAGATCAACATTCAGAGCTGTAAACGTAGATGTGGTGTAACAAGTTTTGCACAAACTAATCTGAAGGGTTTATTCTGGTACCAGTCATCTTGGGCATAGCTAAGTATAAGATAGATGTTTTCATATGTCTGAGCAAATTCTTCATAAAATTTTATCTGAAAGTTTCTTTTCTGATGAAAAGTAATTTGTGAATAATTTCTGAGCATTAGGAAGCAAAGGAACTAATCACACAATGTGAAAACTGAGAGGAATCTGCACCATTGGGAGTGGGAATGGTTCACATTTCCCAGATTGCTTGTTTGATAACCAGATAGTGACAACTGATTAATTGGCAGTAACACAAATGCTGTATATACCCATAACTCCACTGAAAGATAATGCTGGATGAATAATGACAGCTGCCTGTGTAGTCTTACTGTATGGACATTTTGTGTCCTGTCAAAACAGTATAGCAGTCTGATGTAATACAGACTTCCTGAAAACATCTGCTCTTGGAAAAAAAACACCCCAAAAAGTTTGGAGTGCCAGCATTCAAACTTTCTTCCCTCTTCATCTTAGCATGAAGCAGGACCTCATAATTATTTGTGCTTGTGTTCAGCATCATGTCCAAATCTGTCACTGTATGAATCAAGAGAACCTCCCATCAGTGTCTAAGTGTGAAAACATTTGAGCTGGGTCTCAGTTCTGAACAGAAGTCATTAGGAGAGTCCTGTATTCTCTGACTACTTGTATAAAGATCATGAGCATATTTAGACCTTAAACAGACTGGCCAAGATTTTTAGTCTCTACTTCTTATACTAAATACTTGGGGCAATTAATTTTTTCTTATTGCAGACCTGTTCTCTTCGTTGTGTGGTAAGATGCATACCAAGGACTGAATTTAAATGGAACTTTAAAAACTGGAACTCAGTTCTGGAAATGTTTGGGCCTCAAGCAGGCATTGATTGCAAGAGATTAGATTTTGAGAAAAATTAAACCCATTTGGAGTTTGAGGGCTTTGCAGAGTTGTTCATCCTGCTGTTATTTAGGTGGCATCTCAGTAAAAATGTTCCTTTGGAAAACCTTGCTTCTAGGTATCTTAGGGATCCATAATCACTGGAAAGGATAGAGCACTTGTTAACAAGTGTGCAGTTACTGATCAGGAGGCAGAGTGTTCCAGTGGTCATACAAAGTATTCCATAAAACATCTGTTGCCTGTGAAACAAAAGTAAAGCATGAAGTAAAAGCGAAATTTTAAGTCAGATGCCTTTTTCTTTTTTTTTTTTCCTTTTTTTTTTCTTGCATACCAGCTTCCTTCTGGCTTCTTCACCATTGCAGGGATGAGCCACATTTCTCCACTTACGCGTTCAGGCTATTCCTCTTAAGTGTCTCCTTAAGTGTCATTTGAAATGTTGCTGAGGACAGAACTTCCCCTTGCTCTTGAAGAGATATTACCATATTGTCATGTATTAATTGTCAAGCACATGTAATAACTGGGGTTTGGTTGGGGTTTTTTTTTTTGCATATATCTTTCTGATTTCTTGCTATAATCTCTAGATATAACCAGTTTGCCCGATTAAGCAGTTGACCTTCCAGTGTTACAACACCTCAAATCTGTGAAAGAAGACTGAAAAAGCTGTGCAAACACTGTAGTGATGCATCTGAATATTGAAAACTTTATTCTTTCCTTGTTTTGGGGAGTCAAGTTGCCAGAACTGCAAAGACATATGAATTATTTCTGATGAAGGAAAGTCTAGCGCCCCATTATTCTCTCTACGGAATGTAGCCAAGAGATAGCAATACTTTATCCATTATTCATTTACTCTGCAGCCTGCATTCATGACCTCTTTGGGATATTACTGTAACCAGTTCTTTGCTTACAAGAAAGTAAACTGTTTCTTAGCAGTGCAAGGTTATTTCTTCCATTTGCTGTGCAGTGTCTTCCTTTAAATACCGTCTAAGCTGGCTTTTCAACAGCAAGAAACAGTATCCTTTCCCTGTTTGTTTTTTTACTTTACCTGTTCTCATTAATTGGACTCTGATTTCATTTGTAGGGAATGAATCATTAGCGCACCGTTTAATTACAATATTATAATACTCATGCAATCCACTTAAGTATTAAAAAAAAAAAAAAAGTAGAATTAGTTTTTCACTGTGACAACACACATCTGGGAAAAAAACCAACCAAGTACGTGAAAAGTGACATTTCTCATTAGCATAACCAAAAGGTGGCAGTTGTCCATCTGCCATTAGCTCAGTGTACGGCTGTGCTGTTTCTTATGGCCATCACAAATAACAATAATAAGAAGAGTAATGAAGCAGCATTTTTTGTTGGATTCCCTTTTAAATTATTTTTTAAAAGTTTTTTAAATTGTTGTATTATTCAGAGGCTGTATTCCCTACTGTCCACCACGTCTTTCTGGCTTTGTAAGCGAATGTGTTGGCCACCAGGTACTGGCCACCTGTAGTGCACATGGGTAGCCAAGATGGCTATTTCAAAAGAGATCAGTGAAGACCAAGATCCTTCAGCTAGAAAAATGTGGGACTCAGAACTCTTCGTGTAAAAGAAGCTACAACCATCTAACCAGGGTGAAGATCTCTATGTTGTTTTGGGGTAAGTTGTCTTTGAAAAAAATTATCCTTCCAAGGTTTTTTTATGAAGTCTTAGTGATGATTTTAAGATACTCACTAAACTATAAAAGTAAGGTGTAGAGTGAGAGGCTGTTGATTGCCAAGAGCATCTCTGAAAAAATCCTACATTTTTAAATGGAAAAAGTTTCTCTCAATTAACTCAAAACCAAGCCTTGGAACACCAGGATGCAACTTCTCAGTTTCTGGATACCTGCTGAAAACTAGAGATTGTGGTAGATTGTGTAAAAGTATGAACCAAATAACACAGCTCAAATAAATCTTCTTCATGGTGGGTAAATGTGCATTGTAGTTGGCATTTAAATAGCCCATTCTTGCCTATGATAGAATTTTACACAATGTTATGGGTAAATTCAATATATTCTATTAAAATAGATTTGAATGAAAAGCTTGATCATATAATTTTAGCAGAATCCAGTCAATTTAGGAAAAACAGTGCTTACAGCAGACTACATAGAAATGCTTTGTATCTTATTGAGCGCTGTGAATATCTGAGCCCGTGCACAGTGGACATTTACAGGCAGTAAATACACACGGTAAAACAATATCATGGCTACTCGGTGGGTTGTCAAATTTAAACTCCCTCCCCACTCCAGGGGAAAGAATTAGCAGAGGTAGCATATCCATTTTATCTAGATTAACAGTCCTTTCTGCATAACTTTCAGATTCCATCCATATCTATGAAAAAAGACTGAAAAATGACCAGCCTGTCTGCCTTCCAGTTGTAACTCAGGCCTGCTGCTTGCTAGCAGACCTCTGTCTGCATGAGTGGGTTTTCCTCTAGGTTAAAGAGACTGAATTCCCTCTTCCCCCTCCCTCCGACCCTGAGCCTGCAGGGCAGACAGACAGAAGCACACATATGATTAATACAGCACAGCTGCAGGAGTGACTCATTTGCATATGTATTAATAGAGGCAAAAACAACAATTCAATTACATACAGAGACATTCTGCATACTAAGGAACATATGCAAATAGCCTGGAAAAAGTGCAGCCAGCATTCTCTCTGACTTCCCTGAGCTCACATGGGCCAGAGTCAGAGCCCAGCAGTTTTCAAGAAAGAAGAACCTGTTATGAGATGCTTATGCAGCTATTGGTCCTCCTCCCCCCGCCCCCTGGGTTCCTAGAAGACGTTTGACATTTGGACAATGGAAATAGCACGTCTTTTCCGTGTTATTTCCCATTTACCAGCCTTCAGCTTCACATTCTTGTCTTTTTACATATAAACCCCCCGGCATGAGGACATCAAATCCTTTGCCTCATCTTCCATACGCACACATTTATCCTATTTTTCTTTCGCCTAATCACTTGTGTTGTTTCCATTTTTGCTTTGTCCTTCTCTGCCACAAGATTTCTCTTCTCATGAATTAGCACAAGATAACCATTTCTGTGCCTTTTTCTTGTAGCGACCATGTATATCTGATCATTATACAACTCAGTGATTTTCTGCTAGGGGAACATCAATCCTTCTAGCAGGTCTAAAAGGTGTCTCAGAGAAGTTAACCTGTTTTAGGTAGACTGTTCTGCCATGGTACATTGGTCTTTGTCTCTGCTAAAAAAGTTTTGGGAGCTCTCAAGTGTACAAGATGAAAACCCACAGGTGTTCAGTGGTTCATGCTAGAGCTGATGGGGGTCCTGATAACTGGTTCTGAATAATCCTGAATCTGATTCTAGCAGTAGAAATAGATGTTCTCTGAATCTTATAGGAATTTGTCAGGGAGTAGTTTTGAGCAGCTTTCAAAAGCAGGTTGGAAGTGTTGCAGCACTGGAAGTTATGCTATAGGAACACTTAGGCTATGAGTTAAGGGGTTTTAGCTGTAAGTTATTCCCTAACTTTGTGTTCTAACTAAAAGACCATCTATGTACTCAGTATGCTTTTCATAGGGGATGTTCACACACTGTAATATGCAACAAAACGTTAGACCATGATCCATACCCAGTATCCTAGTTTTGGGGAAAGCGAGACTTTTAACATTGACCTTTGTGGACTAGTTAAACAGAGCTCTGTTTCAACTTGAGAAGAGATAACAAGTCACTAAAAACTTTTGGAAACCTGACAAAGCCATTAAGATGCCCAGCTGTCTTGGGTGGCAACCCTCTGTGTTTCGAGCAGCCTGAATTACTGGCTATTTGTTTGAAACGTCTCCGTGGTGTGAGCAGGGAAAAATAGGTCATGCAGGGAAGAGTGTGTAACTGTCTGGCAAGCGTGCGTGTGAGGTCAGGTCATCCTTAATTTCTTTTCTCTTGCAAAAATGTTACACTTGTTTCTTTTTGGGGTTAGCCTGACAGACGGAAGCAGATTACTCCTTGATTATTTATAAGGCATTAATTTTAGATGAATATTGCTGAAGTAACTGACATCATAAGTAGTTTTAGCAGCCAGCAGAAGAGCCTGTTTTCGGACTGGAATATGACAGTCCTCACTTATACAATGTCCTAAGACAAAGTCTGAAGTGTTTGAAAGAGGAGACAAGGAGTGGAGGCATCTGTATCCGCAAGGACTTTGTACATTTGTGCGGTGGAAGCAAGGCTTCCGATCATTGGAATTGTGGGGTCAAAGCTGTGGTTCAACCAGCTGCAAGACAAAACCAGTATCAAAACAGCAGCGATGGCAGCACCTGCCTGCCAGTGTTTCAAGCCAGGGTGGGGAGAAACCATCAGAGAATTCTTACACTGCCCCAAAGTAACTTCTGTTGGGAAAGAAATAAATAACAACCCTTGTACATACCTTGAGATGCTTCCCTTCCTATACTGGCAACAATGCAGATCTGTGAGATGTTTGTGTTTCACTTCATTGTTTCATGGCTAACATTCATTGGGAATTAATGCTCCTGGAAAAGGTCTGTATGAAAAATCTGGTAACAGAACCAAAAAAACATTTTTTTCCCCCCTCCACTTTGTGTCCTTTGCACATTCCAGACACTGGGTTTTGAAAGAGTTGGCTTATGCTACTGGTTTTCCTATTATGTTGTTTGCTCTTTTCAGAGGGATGTTGCTGAAAAGAAGATTATATAATCATGCAAATCAGATTGTATAATCCTGAGCAAACTGTCTGGCGGGGGAGAAGAGGGGAAGCCACACTGAGTGGAGCTTAGCTGGCTGTGGGGGAACTCTCTCTTAAACCTCAAACTGGGGCGTTATGGGGCTGCTGTAAAACATGAAAGCTGCAGTCAGACTAGGAAATTCTTCTGAATATTTCTGGAGTTCACTGTCTTCGTGCTGAGCTCTGCCAGTAGTGTGTATTTGCAGTCGCCCAGCAGAACATCACAACAGACAGACACACAGGAAAACTGCAAATCGGAGATCTGCACGCACTCCAGTGCTGTGGAACAATGCTACAAATAACAACAGGGAGAAGCACTGACAAACCTACAGAATCTATGTACTTACTGGCACATACTTACTTCTTTAGGTCCACTAAGGAAGTTGCTACAATTATTCATCGTAAAACCTAGCACAAGAAATTCTCTCTTGAAGTCTCGCTCTCTCTGTTGTACCTAGATCAGATGACGTGGTTTGCTGTTAAATGCAGATGGTATAATATTTGAATGTGTAAGAATTCTGATTTATGTTTTATTTCTTACTACAGTCTATTTTATGACCATACTTTTTTGTCCGAAGTTTAGGTCATTTCAAATTGATCAGGCAGAACGGGATAGAAGTAAACAAATAGAATTGTAAATATGTGCATGAGGAGTGCATCACTGGTCAGTGATATAAATTGCATATGGCAAGAACAGTGCAAGCATTTAGAAGTTTCTGAACTCTTACCCTTTCTTTATTAAGTCTGATTCCTTGCCAGACTTGACTGTTAGCAGCCAGGATATGTGGTCACCCTTTAATGAATGGGGGCTAATATTAGGCACAGTTTGAAACTATGAAATACCTAATTACTGTAGACTGTAGATCAAAGTGTTAGACAACAAACCGCTGAGATCAGGAGGGTTGTTCTGTTTTTCTTTCCAAAGTCATCAATTGACCTTTTCTCAATAGAAGATCTGGAGATATAGCTTTCATGGCGTTAAACAATTATTCTGTTGGGCCTGGATAGCGTAAGCTTGTTCCTGAAGTTAAGTCGAAGTGCAGTTTTTTCCCCAATGTAGGCTCAGTTTCCTCAAATTCCTTCTCTTTTCAGAGATTAATGCTTTCAGCTCTAGTGAATTTTGCAAGATCAGTCTGAAGAAGAAAATTTGAAGGCAACAGTACATGTAGCTCCTGATAGTCCTCAAAACTAGCTTTTCAAGTTAGCAGTCTGCATGAGCTCTGCTCATTGGAGTCTGATTCTTAGACTAGCTTCTGAGTAGCCCTTTTCACTTTGCATAACTGGCTTATTTGTTTGCCATTTTCACCAGTGGTCTGTCTCTGTTCCATTCGTTGGATTACTAAGGAGAAAAATACTGCAAACTACTGGATTTACATTCCTTAACCCTTAGCCGTAGAGACTGCTTACATCACAGATGAGTTACCTGCCTGGAAATATGCTGCGAATTTGTTAAGTCACCTATCTTGGAGGGTGGCAGACTCTGGAATTACAGGGAGCAGGGCTATCAGAAAGCTACTGTGTGAGTTGTCTTTCCTTAATGGGCAAACATAAAAATGGAACTAAAAAGCAAAAGAAAAGGCAGGGATGCAAGAAAGAAAAATGGTTTTTAAAAAGTGTGTGTTTTTAAGCTGAGGGAAGCTTAGAAATCAGTACCCTATGATTATCAATACAACGGGAAAGCAGTAAGGAAGTTTTAAATGCTGTCATGGTAGCAGAAAGTGAGATTTTCAAAAGTGTTTTCCACCTAAGTCTGCACCTCTGTGTCTTGCAGTTCAGAGGTATTTCTCTCTCTATTTCAAATCTGCATTGCAGCAGAGGCTTCTCGCTGTATCACGAGCTGTACTTCGCTTTAGGAACCACAGCTGTGCCACATCCTGCACCAGCAGCCACTGACAGGGGCAATCTGTTTGTGGCATATTGAGGTAGTCAGATTGTCTTTGGGGAGTGCTGTGGAGTGGCTGTTTCCAGCTCCTTCCTATAGGTACAGTATCTCTCTCTCCCAGAGGGGCCTGGGGCTGCCAGTCTGTGCTTAGGGGGATGAGGTTAATCCTTCAGAGACGTGGGGAGCCATGAGGGGTGGTATCTGTGCCTGATATGCTCAGGGGTCCAAAAAAACATCATCCCTGTGTGTCTCCCTGTAGATGCAGGGCTGGGGAAGGGTGGTTGTCCCTCAGCACACCTGGGCAGCAACGCCAGGGGCTCTCTGCCCTTCTGAAGGTGAGGTGCCAGCTCTGCAGGTTACTCCTCTCCCCGTGCTGGAGTGTGAAAATTGCACCTGGCAACAAAGCCTTCCCTCTTTCTTTCCCCTTCCATGGCTCAAAACAGTCTTTATAAATTATAACAGTGTGTTCTCCGTTAATGCACCAAAACAGTACATCTTGTGATAGTGTTATTGAAGTGTTTTAGGCCATTACCGTAGGATACAGCAGCATATTTATTTTGTGAGGGGAACCAAATGGTTCTAGCTGAATTTGGCACAAGAACATGGCTGAAGTCCTAGTTTATCTCTCATGTAGATTTTACCATTAAACTCTGAACTTCTGAAAATTGAAAAATTCACATTAGAAACACTATCAGGTGTGCTACATTTTATAGTAGGTTAAACAATAGTAGGTTAAACTGCCCTTAAAAATCTCTTACTTTCTCCACAGTAGTTCTGCATTAGTATTTGTTTTTACAAACTAAGGCTTATTGATGTTCAGGGTAAGCAATACATAGAATCACAGGATCACAGAATGGTCTGTGTTGGGAGAGACCTTAGACATCACCTGCTGTGGGCAGGGACATTTTCCACTATCCTAGGTTGCTCAGAGCCCCATCCAACCTGGCCTAGAATGTTTCCAGGGATGGGACAGCCACAGCTTCCCTGTGCAACTTCTTCCAGTGACTTACCACTGGAAAATTTCTACCTAATATCTAATCTCCACCCACTCTGTCAGTCTGAATCCACTCTCCCCTTGTCTTGTAACTACGTGCTCCTCCATCTTTCCTGTAGGCTCCCTTCAGGTACAGGAAGGCCACATTTAAGTCACGCCAAAGCCTTCTCTTTTCCAGGCTGAACAATCCCAATTCTCTCAGCCTTTCCTTGTAGGAGAGATGCTTCATTCTCACAGTGAACTTCGTGTCCTCCTCTGGGCACACTCCATCAGCTCCCTGTGCTTCCTGTGCTGGGATTTCAGGGCTGGAGGCAGCTCTGCAGGTCGGGTCTCTCCTGAGCAGGGCAGAGGGGCAGAATCCCCTCACTCAGGCATTCGATTTAACTCACTCTCCTGCTGTGCCAATAGCTGCCTAGGAATACAGTTTCTTTCAGGGCTACCATCCCTACTTATCCCATTATCATGGCAGCTTTCCTTCTTGCTGTACACTGCTCTGATACAGTGATGGTGAGAGTAATTCGGGCAGTGTCTATCAGTGTGTGTTTGGGAAAGATTTTTCAAGAGCCCTGAAGGGATTTGGGAGCCCAGCAATAATTAATTTCTTACAGTGGCTTTGAAAATGGGATATGCAACATTCGCGCTTCCTCGTTCCTCCTTTCTGCAGCTATTTTATTTTTTCCACACTTCATTGTGGGAAGAGGGAACAGTCGTCAAAATTCTATCAGACCGTTTGATGGGGAGGTGCTGTTCATTTGGTGACACAGTTTTCATGGGATACAATGAAAGGCACAAGTGCTTAGCTTTTCCTACCTCTAGTCCAAGCTGGCCAAACTCACATTTGTGTGGTAGCTTGTGTTTCAGTGCTTGCTTTCGCTTTTAGTGGGGGAAAAGAGAGAGTGAGCATCATTTCCCAGCGTTTCATGTTGTGTACCAGCATGTCCTATCCTGCATGCTTGTTCTTTAGAGCTTTGGTATCACACAGGTGGGGGACTCCAACCAAACTGAACACTGCCCCAAAAACAGTGTTGAGGACCCTGATTTTTACCCTGCTGTGTGGGCATGAGAGATGGAGCTGTGCCCGCAACCTGAGCTCAGACAGAAGTTAGAAAAAATTCTAGAAAGAACCATGGCCTACCCAGTTAAAACTCAGAGTATTCTAGTTAGATGTAGGCATTTCTCAAGTCTGATTGGTTTTTTTTGTTTGTTTTTGTTTTTGTTTTTGTTTTTTTTGCAACAGTTCACTGAGATTACTTTATTTCACTTCCCATTAATTGCTCCTGTGAAGCAAGTCCTTAAGGGATGTAGGATAGGTAGATACTTGCACAGCAATTTTTTCTTTCATATCACGCTGGGTGGCATTACAGGTTTGTTTTCACTAAAAGGTATTGTTACCCATCAAGTGTGGAAAGAAATGACTACTAAAAACTGAGGAAATGTTCAATTTTTTTAAAAAAAGCTGATTTGTCGCTTTCCTCATTGACTATGAACTGAATAGACGTCTAACCCTTAAAATACTTTCTCCCCCCTTTTCCTTTTTATTGCCTGGAATCTTAAGAGCTTTATCATTTGCAGTCATAAAATGAAAATATACACCAAACCCTCAAAGGGCAAGTATGAAATTAAATTATATTTGGGCAGCTGTAACCTTTTAAAACGATCAGATTCCAGTTAATGTATTTCTTCCTGTTCTGAATGCTGCCATGGTGTTTGATGGTGGGAAGCAGTCCAAAGGGCATTGGGAGATAATAAATTCACTGGAAATTTCACCCTGAGGCGAGCCTTGATACACCAAGGCTTCCATTTAGCAGGACTGACCTAAAAATCTTGTCACATCCAAAGGTCACTTAGGTTGGGGTTGGTGTGTCCCATCTATCTTTCCCTGGTGCAAAGAGTGACAGCTGAGCTCATAAACAGCCATCAGAATATGGAAGTCAAGCAGGGGGGAGAGGGAGGAAGGATAATACTGCTGACAACTTCTTAAGATTCCCTAGGCCAACTTTCTAGGCCAATGAGACCGGATACCATCAGTGGGGCTGCTTGTTTCAGCTGCTTCACAAATGGCAACTCAGTTTAAGGAGGTTGCAGGTGACCGTGGAGGTCTGAAAGGAGTCCCCCCTCCACGTCTGCAACTGCCATGTAATCCCACCAGGACACATTGTGCTGTCTCTGAACATCTCCTACTTGCTACCAGTCTCATTAGTCAAAACAATTTACAGTTCATACGATGCCTTACTTTCAAGGAGGGTCAAAAGTCTAAAAAGCTGTCAATGATGACACTGAGGGGTGTCATCTGTAAGAACAATGACTCTAAGGCAACCATTTGGCACTAATTATAAGCAATAATGGAAGGTAAGATATTTTCAATCTCATGAGAAAATCTGCGATGTACATCCTCTAGGATGTTGCTTATCCTAAGCTTATTAAAATCAGTATAATCCTCTCGCACAATAAATTAAAGCAAAAGGCCCTTCAGGATGACTGTTCTCTTTCAGTCAAAGTTTCTACTTCTGCAGTTGAAAGCTGCAGTGGACCCATCCTATGCTTGCAGTATATTAAATATTAAGGTCAGGGCGTGAAGTTGCTTAATAGAAGTGTATTTGAAGGACAAAGATCTAACTTACCATAATTGGTCTTCCTTAATTGGGGATGAGCCCTGCAGCATATGTCCATTGTATCCTAGTGATGTCAATCTCCTTCTCAAAATTCCCTGAGAGGAGGATGAGAGACACAGACTGCCAGCCACTGCTGGGATGCAGGAGGCAAAGATTCCCTCCTCTAAAGCCTGTCGTGATGGGGAAAAGAAATTGTTGTTCAGTGTCCTTCTGGAATGCGGTAACACCTCACTGCTGGAAGAAAGATACTGTGTGTATGGTATTAGCATTGATGTGATTCTTTGGGAAACGTTAAGTTGAAGATAAAAATAAAAAATAAATTATTAAACAAAATCTCTGTAACTTTGGACATGCAAGAGAAAGAAAACAAATGAAATAAACGAATTCCAAAATTCACAGGCTATTGACTAAGTTAGGTTTTTAACTCCTCCTGGAAATTTGCTGACATCTCTCCATGAATTTTAGTAAATCCTTCTGAAAAAGGATTGTAAATTGTATGTTCCTTTGCTTGTTAAAACTAAGCAGAGTATAACTGTTATTTTCAGAAGTATTTCACACATTCTTACAAACATACTATATTTGAGGCAAACACAGTAAAGAAGGGCAAGATTGGCCAGCTGTCAGTGTTTGTCTTCATTTTCCTTGGGTTCACACTCTACTTTATGTTAACATATATGTTCTCCACACAAAGCCAAAGTAATTTGCAAGCAACTTTGGGGGAGTTATGTGCCCTTCCCCGCATGTTCTGTCCTGAAAATGCAGCTCTATGCCTTACCAATTGAATGACTTTGAGGAAGACAAAGTCACTCTCCATCTGACTTGTATAACAAGAAAAAAGGAAAAGTGTGTTTTTCATGAGATACAGAGAGGATAGATGCATTTCACTTTAAATTCATCTCCTGACACAAAAATTTTAAAGCTTACATAGAGGTGCTGAGCACAGACTTGCTGCTTTTTTCCTTTTTTTTTTTTTATTCAGGATGGTGGGATGAGAATGACCTTTAGCCATGGATGCCTGACATGTATAAATCATCTGGCATAACATTACAAGTTCCATTCTAGTTTTTATAAAGCGAGATGAGGGTGATTAGCTCAGAGTATTCCTGCTTCGTGTCACTTTTCTACTATGGCTCAGTTTCCTTTTTCATTTTCCTAAGAATTTCCAGTTAGTAAGCTAGTAATGGCGGGCCATAAAGTCAGAATATTTCTGTGATGGCTGGTGGGGCATGGAGCAGCAAGACCAACTGACTCTCTACTTCTGCAGCAGTTGGAATTTGGGAAAGTCACTGAGTCAGAGTCAGCACAGACTTTTAACTCCCTGTGTCAGTAGAGTTTTCCATCTTTGGGAAGCATGGATATCCCGTTGTGCTGGTCTCAGTGCACTGCTTCCCTGTGTTTCATAGCCATATTCTTTCCATTTCGTCCCAGATGACTTTGGACAATTGTCAGTGATCCTGATGTTAATATTGTTAAATACATGATCGAAATATAGATGGTGAGAATAAGCGTTGTATTGAATGGCTGTGATATTGGCAAGTGCTTTTTTTGCTACTTTAGACATGGCTTTTATTGTGGTGAATATGATCCCTTTGAGCAAAGGCCTGTCCTGTGCCATGGTGTTAACTGGAGAAGTTGAGAGATATTTTGCAGTTGCTGACTTTGGCAAAAACAAGGAGTATCCCTGCGTAATGGAGGACTGAACTGTTCCTTGCCTTATTCATGCTTCCCACGCTGGAGTCACAAACACTGGGTAATGTTAATATTTGTCACGGAAAAATTTAATTGGCAGAAATGTTTCATATATAAACAATAGGAGGGAGGGCCCAGAGACCTTCCCTCTTCTGGTTTGCTCTGGATTCCCTATCCCCAATAATTACAATGGAAGAGCCTGTATGGAAGGTATTTTTGCTATGTGGAGGGAAGCAAGGAGAATCCCTGCTTGACATTCCCAGTCTGGAACGGAGATAAATTTACCAGTTGCTAACTGAAGAAGCGATGAGTGCTGTTCACCCTCCCACTGCAGGGAGCAGCCAGTCCTGAGCAGCACAAAAAGGGTCAATCAAATAGGTCGTACATCATCTGAGGAGGCAGATGTTAGAACATATTGTAATGGGTTGCTGTGAGGATGGCTTGTGGAGTACAGGGGTGGGGGGAGAGCAGCTATCAGTGATGTTTTCTGTCACTGAAAATATCCAAGTTTTGAGGAGAGTCTCTGAACGCAGGAAATGAAAGCATTAGCATTCCATCTCTGTTAGACTTGTGGGCAGAGTGACGGAGGTAGAAAAGGAATAGAAGTATGAGTTCCTCTGTAATACTCCATATAATACCAGTAAGTCTAGGTATTATCTGTGCTTTGCCAAACTCACTCTTAGCCTTGGAATCTGTGAGTATTTTACCTGGGAAAAAAAAAATTACTGAGCTCCAGACTACATTAAATACAGAACTGTCAAAATAGTTTCTATTTTAGCAGCGCCCCTAATTCACACCCACTCAAACACCTCCTCGCTCGTTAACCCCATCATCAGACCCAAGTTACTCAAGTGAAATGAAATGGCATTGGGAATGAGGTAATAAACAAAGATTTCTGGATAATGTTATTACTTCATGATAGCAGCTCTTGTTAGTGTGGCTACAGTAAAAGCTTCTTGGTGTTTCCATTGCAAACTCTTTGGTGCTCCCACCCTTCGTCTTTGTAGACAACTACTCAGCCAGAAGCAATTTCAAATGCGCTTTTACATCAATTTTGACTTTTTTTTTTGGATTGAAAAGAGTTTTGTGTTTTGGTACTTCATTATAAGACATGAAAATTGCTGGGGTTTTTCCTCCTAATCCAAATTTCCAGATGAACAATTTAAAGATATGGGTTAGCTCTTTTTATAACCTAGCCATATTATTAACAATTTAAAAATTACTTTTAAGATAATATCAGTATTTCGTGGTTTTGTACAAGCAGATCCATTTTTCTGTTACAAAAAATTCCATACTGGAAATTTGTATGGGGGACAGTTTTCAAAAAACACTGTTTTCATTCACTAGTCTATTTTCCTTTTTTTCCAGTTTACTCAGTGACTCAAAAAAAGTTGTGGAAACCAAATTTAATAAATAATCAGGGATGGATCAGATGTACTAATGGATAATAGAGCTTGTTACTAGTTAATCAGTGCTAATACAGTTACTGTGGAATATGTGGCTATGTGGAATTCCGTAAGAGAGAATTTAGAGCTTGCAGCCCTGTTGCCAGTGAAGGACATCCTTTTTGCCTCAATAATCAGAATTCAGAGGGATTTATTTCTTCCTTCCCTCTTGTCTAGTCTTAAGAGCGAAATGCGGAAGAGGTAAAGCAGAGAGTGGGCACTTCCTCAGGGTAACGCAGATAAGCTGGAATAATGTGGGACTTAACATCTTGCATTAGGATGGCAGTTGCATTTCCCGTGGTTGCATTGATGCTGGGGACAAAGCTTCCCACTTGCTATGGGAAGATGAGGCTCCAGCAGTTCCTGGCTGTCCACACGGATTGGTGAAACCAGAAGCAGCCGTGTAAAGCTCCAAAGTTCATCTCCTAGCTCTTCTTCTGCTTGGGTGATGCATAGCGTGGGAGGGACATGAAAGTTAAAGATATCATTCCCTTTGACTTTCAGTCACGTTGTTGTGCCTACGGCTCCTTAAGCCTCAAGTCCGGCATGTGCCAAAAGAGCAATGCTGCAGTGGGTTCCAGGCTTTTTGTGCATGGGCTGCAGTCTGGCCATGCAGCGTGGCTGGGCCTTACTGTCTGTGGTTTCCTGTAGTGGGAGTCAGAAACTGAATCCTGAGGGATTTCAGATGTTTTCAGAGACCAGTTTGAGGGAACAAATTCTCTAAGAATTAAAGACTGAACTTCTGTACATGTCCTAATGGAATATGCAAAGTGCCGCTTTTCCCATTACATCAGTGTAAGCATGGAAATAGTGAGATGAACCAGAGAACAACTTCTTACATTATTTCCTGAGAAGTTTGCCAAAGCTTCACAGAGGTTTCAGGCTCTCTGGAGTTTTATGGGCTCCATTGGAGGGGGAGTTTTACAGACCACACCCATTTTATCATAAAATCAAAGAATAAAAAAGATTGAACAGCTATTGAGTTGTTGCTGTTATTTCATTTTGTTTGAGAGGGACTTTCTTATAATGAAGCAAACTCCAAAATAACAACATTAAGGGAGTGCTTTCTGCTCTCTCAGCAATTCTGTTATTAAATAATGGCCTCCCCTCTATGTACTCTAACATCTCCTCTTTGTAGCCTGTCCTCTCCCAAGCTCAAGCATCCAAATTAAGCAAACATCCATTTGTGTTTTTAAGCACCCAAGTTATCCAGTTTCTAGTGATGGGGCTAAGTTGAAGTTAGGCACTCCCAAGAGTTTCAAGTTGATAGGACTCAGTTTGATGGTTGGGAACATTAGAAGTCTGACCAGAGTGGAACTCACCTGGCTTCTGGTTTGGAACATAGATTTACTCTGATACAGTGAGGCTCAAAACATTCTGGTTCAAGATTGGGGCAATTTCTTTGCCGGTGATTGGAATAACAGTTTCCCACAGGAGAAATTTGACTTTCTCTGCAAGCCCTGCCTAACAGTACCTAGAACAAAACAACTCTGCTTTAGAAGAGGGGATTCCATGTGGGTTAAGGCCGAAGGAAAGGTACATGTGGGCTGGAGCTTTCCATAGTTCTTGTACAATGTTCTGCTTCTATGGAAAGAGATCACAGTGTGCTGCTGGGGAGGGCAACTGCTGCCCTGAACTGATACTGCAGCTTCACAACAGGGTCTCATAGGATCAGGTAGGACTTGTTAGCTTTCCTGAGGACTTGTGGAAGGAGATTTTAAAGCAATGAACATGAAAAAAATTACGTGAGAGGTAAATTTAACTGAATATATTCAAAAATTTTCTGTGGCACAGAAACTTGTGAATTGGGAAGGTGGCACTGTAGGACTGACATTCTTCTCCCCAAAAATAATAACCTTGCTCTACTTTTTCCACCTCTAAAAATAAAATAAAATAAAATAACTTTCACAGGTGAATAAAGATTCCATGCCACATTCTATTAGTGTTTCTTGCTAAGGAAAAAGGGAAACAGAAAAAAAATCTCTTCAGAACTATTCTAGAAATAAATTTGGTTTAGTTTAGCTCTCAGAGCAAGTCCATTTTCTTCTGCAGCTTGCATGGTCTATCCATCACTGGCCTCTGCCTTTCAATATTCTTCTTCTACCTGTACTTCCTCCTGTATGTGTTCTTTCCAGGGAGGCTTGGCATGACAGAAGTAGCTTAAACACAGTCCTTAGTTCCCCTTAAGGGCACAAACGTCACATTCTTTCCTCTCTACCCAAGCTGGAAGAGAGCAGCCTTGTTTATGATGGACTGAGAGTTTGTCACTCTCTACCTTCTGCGTTTTTATCCAGACCCTTTTCCCATGTAATACAACTCAGGTCAAACAGCGAATTAAGTTTTTGAGTGAGCTGAGTAGATGTCACTGAACTCCTGTATGTGTCAGATAAATGAGGAACAACGTTAATTTATCCCTCCAAGGACAACGAATACAATTGTAGGATACTTCAGGTTCAAAAATACTCTTTAAATGTTAAAAGGGAAACAGACCGGAAAGAAAATGTTTCTCGTTTGACTCTTTGATAGCATAGTTAACTGGTGAAGATACAACTACAGGGGGGCAAAAGATAGCCAAGTGTAAGTTTTTACATCTGTTTCTTTTCCCCTCCAGCAAGCTAATTTGGCAAAGTGGCATTGTTGCTTCTGGTAGGTGATTGTCATCTCTTTACTACTTCAAAGACAGGCTTCAGTATTTTAGGACTCGCTTCTTATCACAGCTTTTCAAGAAAAAGTTTTGAGAGCAGGCTGAGTGCTGTGGTCCACATGTACTGCAGAACACCTATTTCACTGCTTCATGCCTGAAGAAGAGGGACAAGTCACAAAGGAATATTAGAATTATCAATATATAAGAACCTGATACCATATCAGCATTCAAGTCAGCAAATCCATGTTCTCAAAATAAGAAATGCAGTTGACCTTAATCTTTCTACTACAAGCTCTGCACTTAACTTCAGGAGACACAGAGTATTCAGATTTGAAGTAATTAATTCAGTATCAGTCCTAAAGCAGGCACAGATTTTCCCTGACTTAATTCCCTGTTGAATACAACAACTTTAAATGCAAACAGAAAATCTATAAATAAAAACTGGAGAAAGAGTTGCTTAAGGAAATGTGTGTAAAATAGTGAAATGCCTTAATTATAGCTCGGCAATCTGAAATATATAGAACCTTATTTACAGTAATTCTGCTGGCAGTGCTTGCTTGTTAACTACTCTGGTCACTTAATGGATAACAGTGAATGATTATATACAGTACCAGTCAAGTAAAGCAGTGCAATATGAAATAAGTATTTTGTCAAACGGCCACTCATAGAATTTTGGTCTCTCAAATGAAAAATTACACTTACTGAAGTCAGGTGCTCTGAGCCAGTTGCCAAAAATCTGGATATATGTATAAAAAAATAAAGCTCTTGGGAAGCATACCTGTGGTAAACAAATAGGCAACAGTGAGTTTTTTCCTATGAAGTAAAATGTCTGGGCCACTTTACTGACTTCAAGCTTCTAATTTGCCAAAGCTGTACTGGAGCAGCAGTCTCCGTGTGGAACCTTCATTCAAACACTTCATCTTCATTACAGAGCAGTCAGCTCTGTGCTGCATTACAGAATAGTTGGTGATAAAGGGAGTGCAGTTTACAAAACAAATGCCCCTTCTTAAGCTGCACATGCCTGTTGTTTGTCAGTCCTCTACATTACCACTGGCCATTTTACTGTATAATCCATTAGGAATATGCTGTCAAAAGCATGTCCTTGCTTTAAAGAAATTCTTTTGCTGTTCTTTCTAACATAAGAAGTTCCATTGGCATGAAAATAATTAATAATAGTGGCAGCAAGAATACATTATACTCCAGTACTGCACAACAAACTATAGGAATAAATTGTTGCCAGCTTATTTTTTTTTAATATTTTAAAATACATGCAATATTAATTACTTTCCTCGAAGGGGACACTGTTTATCTGCAGCGTTTCATCCAACAGGCTTTTTCCATAAGACATTATCAGATTTCCTCTCCAGTTGCATTCCATATAGTCACTCTATTTCAATTAGTGTCATATGGTGTGAACATGGTATGTATGAATATGTAGGCCACTTGGGCAGTTTTCCAGTTAAAATCTCTACTTGGAAAGAGCGGGCAATCTTAAATACACAGTTTGCAATGATATTTTATCACAGAGACGAACAGATCTTATTAGTCTCTGATAGGAAGTGTCTATTGATAAGTTCCTACAGTTACATCCTGTAGAAGGATTGCCTTCTTGTTAAGGCATGGGACAAAGGAGCCATGAGGTCTAGGCTGTAATCAGGAGTTTCCTACAGTCTTCCTGTGTCACCAGGAGCTGTCAGTTATGTCGTGGGTGCTGGTTCTCACCTTGCTGATAGTTGAACAGAATTTATCCACTGGCAGAATTAGTACTGCTTTCCAAGGAAAACTGCGTTTCTTTGCATTTGAGGGTGTCATAGTCAGTGTCTTTCCCATAGAAGCTCCTATAAATACAAATGGAGTTGTACTGTAGTTAAAATGTGTGTCTTATCCATCAAAATTACACCAGTTTCTAAGAAAACTCAGAGCCACCATAAATTGTACATACATGCTTTAGTTTATTCACCATTACTGTTCTACAATCAAAGCAAGCATTGTTTTGAATGTACTGCAGTGGAAGTCTATATTACATCAGAGGTAAACCTAAAGCTCATTCAGTTTTTCAGTGACCTGGATTCCAGCCTTGCTTCTGCATGCCAAGGATCCCCGGTTGGTCATACCTGAGAAGTTCCAAATGGGGAAAGAACTAGTGCATTCATCCTGGCCTGTTGACTACAGTGGGATTATTCTCAGGAATAAGGTCTGCAGGCCTGGAACCCTAGAGATCAGCTACCAGAATCATATTTTGTGGAGACTTGCGGTTACTGATTCTAAAAGCGGTGTTTTTCTAATATGAGAGAGATGGTGGTTACCAAGGCTGTGCCTGTGTATAAATGAAGCCTTGTTCTGTTTGTGAATGCTTCACAGTTTTTCTAATGAGAACTTGTTTTTCTCAATTTTTCTTTCTAAGTCTCGGGGTTTTTTTAAGGCTAGAGAAACTATTATACTGTCTAGTCTGACAAAACAAGATGTAAAATATTATTGAGCACAATAAATTTTGTTTAAAGTTCACCTTCATGAAACACGTCTGGTCTTGACTGAAACATCATGAGTCAGAATTTCTCTAGGGAGTTCCTCCAAGTGTCACCAGTGCTCTCTGATTAAAAGCAGTATATTAATTATCTATTAACTAGCCCAGTCTTAACTTTCTAATATGTATTACTGTTCCTTGATATGTGATTTACTTACCTGTCATCTTCTCTTAGGCTACAGGCAGAGAATACCCAGGATGGGAGTTTCCAAAGGATGTTAGCTGGGTTTTGAGGCCATGGGAAGGAGAAGTGCAGCTCTTCAACATTTAGTATACTTTCTCTAGTCTCTGTGTGGTCCACGATTTCGGGGTGAATTCATCCAGCTTGCTATTTTTTGCTCGGTGAACAAAGGAAACATTAGTCCAGAGAAGGTCCTTTGCCACAGAGAGTCTCTGCCCAGCTCAGCACGGGGAGCAGGGCAGTTTCTTGTAGGAATTGGCTGCGATAAAGGCAAATGTCAGGTAGAACAGAAATAATTCTCTACTGCGTTCAAAAGTCTATGGGACAAAACAAAATAAATCACAATACTTCTAAGTGCACCTCAGGATCTTGAGCTCTCTTGTTATTATCTGAAATTATCCCAAAGTGAAAGCTAGCAAATTCACCTTGCAATGTGTTCTTTGGGCAAGTTTTCAAAGGAGCTTACTGTCTTTGTGTTCAAATATTATCTTTGTTTTCTGAAAATCTCCCTTTTGATGCAAACAAGGGGCACTTAAAAGCCTTTGCTGAAGTTTGAATGTACAAATTAGCATGTCCCTTTGAAATATTTGACTAACAATCTTTGAAGGAAACTCAGAAATAAAATCTGGCGTCTCAAATATGTAAATGAAGAGCTTTTTTTGTAGAATATCTAGCAAGCATTGCCACCAATCACTAATGAGTGCAGCTTTAATTCTAATTTTTGTAGGTTTTATCTATGTTGCCAGTAATTTTAAAAACCTGTCTTGCAGTAGGATGTATATCAAATGTTTGTTTTCAGTGAATCCTTTTTCTTTTCAACTGAGAAACCTCCTGAAAAGATTCAAATTAGACAAAACTGCAAAATTCTTTTTGTCGTAATAAAAGTTTTCATGCCTTATGTAAGCATAAATATTGAGGTAAAGAGAAATGAAATTCATGTATTCTGAGTGAGCCTCATTTTCTACCATCGCCGTCCCACCACCCCCCAGTCTGCGCGAG
>WBMY01010596.1:682900-718318 GCA_013397315.1 Donacobius atricapilla | reverse complement strand
GTGCCAAAAAAAAAAAAAAGAACAAGGCCATTCATGTGTATATTTTTAATGATGGGTCTCAAAATGACAAAGAAATTGAAGTGGTAGATCAGTCAGTTCTAACACTCAGGCACAGTGGTTTGTAAATTCATCGCCGTGGTATCTTCACTGAAAAACCACTTTATCAGAAACAAATTCATTGCAGTAACTGATTCAGTTCCCACTACCACCTGTCTCTTTCTGTGTTTTTTTTTATTAACAGCTCTTAATCTCCACTGTTCACTAATAAAAATATTTTAATAAGAGATAATACTGTAATCCAAATGCCTATAGGTGCTTGAATCAACTATTTCTGCCTGTGTAATTGCTAGCACTTTGTTCAGCCCTTTTTAAAATTGCTATTAAATCTCATTCTCATTTTCTGTATTAATAGAACAAGAATTCATTTTTAGTGTACCCTCCAAGCAGTAATGAGCATTGTTAACGTGTAACAACAATGCCCAAGGGGAAAGTTTTCAAAGCTGGCCTAACCTTAAGGCTTTGCTGTTGATGTACTACAGAGTCATCAAGCCAAGAGCTCTTAGAACTAGTCCATTTAGAGAGTTCAGCTGAATATTTCTGCTTAATATATTTGAAGAATTACAAGTGGTTTAGGTGGTGACCTAGGGCGAAAGGGTTTTTTTTGTTTAATACCTTACGAATACGGGGCAGCATTAAAAAATTAACAATACCTCCTGCTTATTTTTAAAGTGTATCAGATTGTGCTTTTGTTCTGATGATTTTGCTTCCTTTCAGATCATAAGAGGTTAACGAGAAAAGATTAACAAAACATGCAATATTGCACATGGGAGACAAAACATAATCATTTAGTTATAAACAAACAATAGACCTTGCTTTTTAATTGCTTTTTCAGAAGCCCAATTCTGCCTTCTTGAAGAAGTGTTATGTATCTTTTAAATTCAGAATATTATCCTTATTTATTATGTATAGCAAAAATAAACCTGCCTAAAGCAGTAGTGCTTCACTGACTGCAACTGAATGCCTTGGCCCCGATAAAACAGTCAAGACCCTGTAGATAAAAAGTCCTGTATGAGGTGCAGCAAAATGACATCCTGGAGTGCTAGAATTTTACATTGAGTCTTTAGGTTAGCTGATGGTGGTGGAAATGGCTTAACCAGTCTCTCTTTGGGGTAAAAATTAAGAGGTTCAAACCCAGTGTATTACAGGAGTGATACAGAATAACATCATTTTCCTTGCGCTTTTTGAGGTCTTGGTTTCATTACAGTGTAGGATATAAGGGTATGTTTTAGATGATAGTTGAGTATTTTTATAGAGATTTACTGATTATTCCAAAATCTGAAGCCAGTAGGGAAGCAGGGGTAGAAATGTTCTTTTGTTGGAGTTCAGTTTGTCTCTTAAATGAATGCACAAATTATTGTCATTTAGCCATCTTGTTTCACAGCACTTGAAAGGGCCATTGCCCTGCCCTTGGGTATAAGCTAGAGATCCTCATGTCCTGAAAGATTTAAGTATGAATAGACAAGTTCAATAATGCAGAAGCCCAAAAATAGTGGAAGTTTAAGAAATGTGCAGCGTGTCGTGTATTTCCTTCCTTTTATTTTTTTTTTTTTGAAATAGGAGTGTGATATAGGAACAATCTTACTGCTTAAATAGGTTTCAAGACCCTTGCAATTTCATAAAAACATACTTTTCCTTTTAGAGCTGGGCCTGATACTGCTTTTTCAGTAGAATAGGTGGCTTGTGTTGCAGACAGAGACTTTTAAGAGAGGACTCTAACAAGGGACCTTTTATAAAATTTTATTTAATGTTTGGTTTTAGTTCTCAAAATAAATCAAATTGAGGTGAGATGTTGAATCTGATAACAGGAGGACAGAAGGTTTTAAAAAGCATGAATGAAGGCTTTATAGATTTTCTTTCACCCCTCCTTCCAGGTTATTCCACACCATACTATGTGTTTTATTCTCTTCAGGTATGGCTGTCCCTGAAGTAAGAATAAGGCATACATTTGAAATTTCATATATTCCAATTTTTCACCTGAAAATAAGGCTTTCTTCTGGGCTGTTGCACAGAAGAATTCATTCCCAGTGCTTATTTAGTCTTTGCATGCATTGCCAGAAAGGTGGCTGATGCCAGTGCTGCGAGGAGGAGCCGGCTTCTAGCCATTGCTCACAGACCATTGGAATGTGTAAGATGTGCAGATCCTTGGACGTTGTATTGTGCATTTATTTCAGGTAGTCTAGTTCTTGTGATTCCATCTTTGGATAAAGATTCATTTGGAGAAGTCTTCTCCCCCAGAAATTTCTATAAAGCTCAGTCCTCAGCGGGCCCTGTATGGCCTGTCAGGAATCTCTAGTTGGCTCAGGACTGCCAAGTGTCCAGACTCACTGTTGTTTTTACCCTATTTTATGTGGAATAGACTAGTGGCAAGCTTGAACCTTTCCTGCCTAATGGCCATTTGACTTCCTTTTGTCTTTTCCCATAGTTGCCTAAATTTGTTCTGTCAGTTTTTCACCAGGGAGCAAACGAAAAAGAGCAGCTTTCCCTAGATCTGCTCTGTCACCCCCAGAGCTCCATTATGTTTGAGCTGTTCCCTAGTCATGTATCCTATTTCTTTAACAACCGTTGCCTCTCTGATACATTAATTCGTACATAATGCTGGCTTGGTTTTCATTGACTGCCTGCTGTAGTTCTTCACTAGCTCACAGAGACCTTGTTCCTTTCTCCCTGCAGAATTTGGGCTTCTTTAGAAAGCATGAGTGGGAATGAGCTTCAGCTGATAAAATACATGCATTTGTATCTGTGACTTATTTGGGGCTGGGTTGTTTTTGATGACTTCAGCTGTACTTGATTTGCATCTATTTGGCTTGGACTCTCTGGGGGTAAATGAATAAATAAATTTGAGGAAAAGGCAAAAAAGAGAGCAGATGAATGGATGAGAGGGGAAGAGAGGGAGACTAGGCAGAATGGGATAGGTTATTGGTGATTAAGAAGTATGGAAAAATAAGCATCAAGCAGTGATCCAAGTAGAGAAAAGAAATAAAAAGGATTCAAAACTGAAAATACTAGAGAGTCTAAAAAGAATAGAGTGAAAAAGAAATAAGTAAGAACTTGGTGTGTGATTACACTTAAAAGAGCAGTCAGTGGGCTACTTTTAACTGTGTGAAAGGGCTAGGACTGTGGACCAGCAGAAGGAAGAGTTTGTACAGGGAATCATGGGGTGATGCACAGGGTTGTCCAAGGTTCAGAGCCATTCGATCAAGGGCTTATGTGAGTTCATATTAGCAATGTCTCTGCACCTTTTGCATACATCCATGTGGAATAATCATGTAATGAATTCTCATGTTCCACTTTCAGCCTTGCAGGGTTTGGGATGGCATTTCTTTGTGCCCTCCAATCTTTGTTCCTCTGTTTATCAGCATATAAAATCACCTGAGAAACAACAGCAGAGCAACTAAGCACTACCAACAGAACTTCTTAGAGTTAGTCATATTGAAGCCACCCTGTTTTTTTCACATCCAGTTCCATATTTCTGCGTGTTAGCCCTTGTCATATTGCATCTCAGAAGCTCTGTTAGCACCTGCAGCCAGGCAGTGTCTTTGTTCAGTGTTCCACATGCACTGCACTAGTATGAGTCCTGGAAAAGGGGGCTGGAGCTGAGGAGGGGAAATCCTTGTTAGTACATTCCCGCTCTCTTAGGCTGCTGACTAGGGCATTCCTCCCTGTTCACAAAGCAGCAACAATTGTTGCTTCTCCTGCTCACCATGTTTATTTTCTCCGTGTTTTATTAGGAGGTCAGGGGATCTCCCGGGCATTTCTAGTTTGCCTGCTTTCTGACTGCTTCTGACCTCCATCCCTTAAACTCTTACTGTAGTGCTTAATTTAAACAGATGACTGTGATTATAAGTATTCACATGTTAATAATAAAATACGTATTTAAAGTGCCTCACTGGTTTAGTTTTGAAGAGAAAAACATTTCCACTCTGTGTCTGCATTGCTTCTATCACAGAAAGGGTTCTTGGAATTAACTGGGGCTTCTAATAGGTAATGGACAGTACTTTACCATTGATATGTGTATATTTATATTGACTCCAGTGGTTCCCCACAACCCAGCTGAGAGTGGACTCCTACAGTAATTACTAAATAAAGTTTTGACATTCCCTGCCCCAGACACCTTACAGCCTGGGAAAACAGGGAAAACGCATCAAATAAAATAAAGAAACATAAAATGGTAGCACAGAGACCCTCATATCCAACAGCATATGTGTTTTACAGGGGTTAATGCATATTTCTGGTGGAAATGCTTTTATGCCTGTGTCGTCTCAGGAAAGGAAGGATTGCCCAGTAGCTCAGGCAAACCATGGGGATTGACTTCTGTTCCCTGTTTTGAATCCCTGATCACACAGGGAAGCTGGGACACTTCTCGTGGTGACGTCTCTTGTTCATCCCTGGAGGAATGAGTCACAGAAGTGAAGACGACAATTCATGTCTTGAAACATACGTGTGCTAAATAAAAAATACCCATCGGAAGGAAAATACATCATCTGCTGCTGGAGAACTTTTGGGAAGATTATTTACTGATGGTTTCTCTCCTGTCTCCCCTCCCCTAATTTTTTTTCTTTTTCTGTTTGTTCTGTTTTTCTAGCAGTTGTATGCTGCCCAACTTGCTGCGATGCAAGTGTCTCCGGGAGGCAAGATTCCTGGCATTCCCCAGGGGAACCTTGGTGCTGCCGTGTCCCCTACCAGCATCCACACAGACAAGAGCACAAACAGCCCTCCACCCAAAAGCAAGGTACTGTACCAGGCCTGTGCCTCTCACTTGCTGGAAGCTTTGTTCCCAGGGTGTCTCCCTGAAATGGGAGGATGTTGTTGCAAAACAGCTAGGAAGAATTTAGCTAAAGAATGAAGGGAGAGAGCAGTCCTATTTAGGTGACAGCAAGAGCTTGATAAAAAAAAAAATGTGTCCTTCCTTTTTGTTAGTGCCCTCTAGCATGCTGTCCGTGTCCTTTATCACGTCAGGAGAAATTCCTTGAATTGACAGTAGTGTCTTGTTTTTAGCCTAACAGTAAAGCAGCACAGATTAAAAATAACCAGACAAATAAATAATACCATTGTCAGCTCAGGGAGATACATGTTCAAAGAAGGAAAGACATGGCCTGAAATCAGTAGCTGCTGTGTTGATGAATCAAGCTCTAGGTTGTCTCTTCTCTCTCTCCTTACTGTAGACTTCCTGACTTCCTGTGGCTTTTCCTTGGCTTGGCCTTTTCTCTTACAGCAAGAAATCACAAAGCTGTGATTGTACTTGATGGTAGATTGTTGGGTTTGGGGTTTTTTAAGAAGTGTTTGGTTACCAAGTTTGTGCTTTTTACAAGGGACGTCTTGTGTGTTGCTGGCAACTTGTAGATCTCCTACACTTAAAATCTCAGTGTTGATTTTGCTTCTCCTGTGCAGCAGGAGAATTTCTGATGAGACCTAAGGGGCACAGTGTCTATTTTGCGGCAGTTGCAGGCCTGCCATATCTGCTGGTGACATCGAGCATAACCATCTTGAATTGGCAGCTGTCAAGATCAGCTCTGTTCTCCCCTTTGTTTTACTGCTTTTTCATATTTTTAGGTATTCCAGTGCCTTTTGCTTGCAGTTCCATAGGAGGCAAACAGAACTTATTTTGTAAAGTGGGGGAAAAAAATAAACTAAAAAAGTGGTCCAAAAGGAAGGGAAGGGGGCTCCAAAAGGCTGTGAAATTGTGCAGAGTAAGTCCTGTGCTGCATGCTGTTTTCAATCTGCTGTGTGCCAGTTGGAGGCTCTGAGAGAGCGCGAGAGAAAGAGAAGGGATAATGCTGAGAAATGATAGAGTGGCTGTGACCTCCAAGCTCAGCCTGGAAATCCAAGACATTGATTTCACTTAGCGTTCCTGCTGAGAAATCCGGCGGAGTTCAGCTGTAATAAAAGAACAAGATTCTGTTCTAATGGTAATGGCGTATGACAGACATATCACTTTGTCTGTCCTCAGCACCAGAGAGATGGGAATTGGGGAAAGGTCACCTGACCTGCCTGAGCTGTTGTGCAGGTGCTGTTCTGAGCTTTGAACCCCAGCCTGGAAGCACAATTATTTATAATACTAAACGATAAAGAAACCTTTATGGAGCCTACAGTAATTAGAATAAAGCTTACACAGTAGTGCAGTGGCCTGGCTCAGAAAACACATTGGCAAATCCATCACAATGGCAGAAACTGAAGCTTATGTGTTGGAAGTAAACACCTTCATTTGTGTCTGTGTGGACCTTTCTTTGCTTTTTCAAAGCTTGTTTGTGTTCAGCAGCTCCGAAAGTTTATTTTCTTTGCTGATTTTTTTATATTTAACTTTTCTAACTGCCATCGGGGAATATGTCTTGAGTTTCAGGGACATTTTTTAAATTTATGTTTTTAAAATTCCCATGATCGATTGGGTTCCTGAAGTTAATTTATGATGATCTTTCTCATGCTTACTGTACATCAGACCTCCACAGATGAATAGTTAATGCCTCAGAATAGCTTTCAATAGATGCTGTTTATTGAATCTCTATTTTCAGCCCACAGTTTACACTGGCACAGCTTTGGTAATACACTCAAGTGTTTGGAGACAGGGAGACAGCCTTACCTGAGAGTGTGTCAAGCTACTGGCAAACATCTAGGTCACTTCTGAAAAGCTGTGGCTTCTTCTTCTCCTGTGTAGTGTTAAAGTTAGTGTGCTGCTCTTTGCAAGGATTCTTCAAAGTCAGCCTCAGCAGCAGATGGAACAACTGTTGGCTCTAGAAATGCTGAGAAGCATCAGGGGGAGTTTGCCAAGGATCATCCTTTAAATCTAGTAAGACTTGAAAACATCCCTGAAACTCCTCTAAGACCTTGGCAACTCCTGTTTTGGCAAGCCTTTTATCAATGGCCCTCACCAGTGTTTGAGCACCGTGCTGGACAGACTACCCTGGCATCTCCTGTCGTCTTGCTCGCCTTTCAGCAGATGTGACCTGGAATAGTCAAATTCACTTCCGAGGGTTCTGTGCTGTAACTTTCAGGAAGCCATGAACTAGAGATGCCATTATGCTGTACTGCACACATTCTGTCAAGTTTTGGTTAGGAAACTGAGCTGGTGTCGTACATTCTTCCAAGAAGAAATCCATGCCAGAAAAACTGATTTAAGAAACAGAGCTAGTGGAGCCTGTCCAAAAGAAAAATGCGTGTGTCTTGCGGAAATGGATTTTAACACAGCTTCTTCTTGAGCAGTTTTAAAAACAGCCGGTATGCTAATCATACCATTCAAATTTACCAAGGCCTCCTCCACAACCCTTTTGAAAGGCAACTATCTTTGAAGTTTGCCAAATTGTGCTGGATTTCCAAAGTCTGTCTTAAGCACATTTTGCCTTTGATCGTGTAAGTGCCTGCATGCTGCCCTGTTGGGGGTTCGGGGTGGTTGCAGGCTCCCAGCTAGGAGAGAACGGGCAGAGGTGCAGATGAGGACTAGGCAGAATAACTTTTCCATCTTGTGATTCATTCTGAGCCTCTTGCTTGTACAGGGCCGTGCACAAGATAAAATAAAGCAGTGTTGTAGACACTACGTTTATCTGAACTGTGACCTGTACCCTGCTAGCAGGACTCTCACCTGATAGCTCCAGCCCTCACTGGCCTCAGATCAGGTGCTTTATATCCTTACGTAAGGACAACAACTTCACCCTCCTGTGTAAATGGTCGGGGCCCTGTTCAGTCCTGCCTTTGTTTCTTGCTTTTTATGTGGCATGGATAAATATAGCATCTAGTGCCTGCATGCTGCAATGTTCTAGCCCTTTCCATGTAACCTTTCAAGTGCAGTAATTCTGGAGTGAATTTTCAATGTAGCTTGTAAATGTAGCTAAACGATTCCCCGTATTTAATGGAGCACAGTGTATTGTCTGTAGCATCTGCTGTAAAACAGGAGCAATTCAGTGTGAAATGTGACAGGAGAGAATTCCTGGGCACTTTTCTTTTAACCTTGTTGTGACCTCAGCCCTAACCCTACTCACAGTTGTGTCTCCATCAATGACAAGAACACACAGATTGTCTAAATCAATTTTTTGTTGTTGTTCTATTCAAATACTTCTGGCAGTGATGCTACCTACCATTTGCTCAGCAGTAGCACCTGGGAGTTGTGACAAGGAAAGGAAATGTGTTTCAGACAAGGCAGAAACAGCACTAAGCAGCTGGATAGACAGTTTCTTCTCAGCTACAATATTCAGACAAATATCGATTTGAATCTTTAACTGAAGAGGGTGCTTTAGTTTCACATTATCTGATCACCAAAGTGACCACTTCTGATGGAGTTTTCTTCATGCCACCTATAGGCAACAATTAAATGGCCTTTGAAAGTTTTAGTGCTTGTACAGATTGGCCTTTAGATGGCCAGAGTCTCTCCAGAAGAACTTCTTCCTTTTTGAGGTGTGTCTGCTGATGGTGCTGCAGTTGCTGCCACGTGCACCAGCTGTGTGTTGCACCCTGGTTATAGCATGTGAAGGATAGAAAGGGAGCACGGTGTTCTTGCTCCATTCTCATCCAGGAAGGCCAGGGAATTACAGAGTCACTGTTGTCTTTCTTACCAAGTCCATGTGAGACCAGGGGAAAAATAAAGATTAAGAGCCTTTGGAGATGGGCATTTTAATTCAGACACACCATAGGCTATGTTACTAGGAAAAATAAGTAAACTATGGGGATTGTGGATTTCCCTGTCCCAGCCAAAACTGATGATGGGACTACCTAGTTTTAGTAGGAAAGTTTTCTTCACTCGAGATAAAAATATATTGTAAAAAAAAGGAAAGGAAGACATCTGAAGGAAAGAAGAAAAAGGCCCTAAAACAGTAAAAGGCCCATCTGTGTATTTCTGATTGTGCTTCAGCCAAACTGTTGACTTGAACTTCATTTTCAATGGCTACCCTAAGCAGCCCTATTAAGTTGGGTGCGTTTTTCTCCCTTTCTCTCATCTCTCTCTTTCATATGATGGTGCAGAATGTGGAATTTTATCCTGGGGAGATCTTGGGGAAAACACTAGTCCCCATTATGTGCACAGCTGCATCAGCTCATGTGCCTCATCACTCTGACTGTGGCAGAAGCCTGGCTGAAAAGTGGACACACAGATTCCTTGCACCCTCAGAGCTGCTGTTTTTGAACATGTTAATGGGAAGCATCTAATTCAAATTAAAATAGTAAGATGGCTATGTACAGGTGATCAAAGGGCATGATTGCGTTGGACAGGGACAGATTCTGAAGAGCAGAGAAGAGGAACCTCTCTGAAACTAGCCCATGGCACATATTAGGCCCCATATGCTAATGGCAGTCCTTGTCCTGTGTATTGGAGAGCTCAGAAGCTGCTGAATGCTTGTCCAAGCAACAGGAAAGTAAGGCATCCTTACTTTCATTAGACTACTGAAGCATTTTAGAATGAAGGACAGCAGTTCTCATTAAAGTGATACAAGACACAGCACCCCTGATAAAACACTGGGGCTATATTTACAGAACTTTATCTCCAACATTTGTAAGCCCTTCTATTTTTGCGAGTTTGCAGGCTGGACACAATTCTTTATATGCCGCTGATTTAAAAAAAATCCTTGCTAAATTAATCTATTAATCTTTTCAGCACCGGAATAACAATTAGCACTCAAATATTACACATCAGTACATCCAAAACATTTTTCAGTGATTGCATTTCCCAATCCCCTTGCCAGAGCATCAAACAGGTCAGAAATAGCTATAAGATAATCAGAGAAAAATTGACAGTAGAGATGCAGTGATGAGTAGGGAGCTGTAAGCTGAGACTTCATCTGTGCAATATTCTTTCTTCAGTGTCCCTGTCCATTCTTGTAGTTAATAATCTCCTTACCTGGAAGCTTTTCTCATTTGCTGCCCATGCTTTTGACCTTAAATAGTAAAATGTGGAGTTGGTGACAGAATCTTTAAAGTTGTTTTCCTCTTCCTTGCTCTTATTCCTATATATGACATGCAGGCATATAAACAATGACTTTTAAAACCATTTGCTGGAGCTCACTGAAATGTTGACTATTAATGGAACTTCATAAGGTGCTTTTCTAAAATAGCAGATGTGTTCCAAATAATAAAAGCAATGTTAATAGCAGTATCTAAACAGCAGCAGCAGCAGGGACCTGCGCAGCATTCTGCCTAACACCCCTCCTCACTTTCCTAAAAATAAATTAGGGATGTGGAGGGGCTCCTAGGATGCTTTTTCAGATTAGCTGTCCACAGCTCTCCTTTCCTGAGGTTTTGTCTCTCTGGCATGAGCATGTCTCACAAGCAGAATTGTCAAGCAATTAACCCTTGTCAGGCTCAGCTGGCACTTTCTATAGTGAAAAATCAGAAGAAGATATAACAGAAAGGGGGAAAAACCCTTCCAAAATCTCAGATCAAAAAACAAAAGCGAGGTACACAAATCAAGCAAGACTGCTTTATTCCTGAGAGGTCCTCAGAAATCAGACAGGGAACAACAGAGGTGTAAAGCAAAGAGGTAAAAAAAAAGTATTGTGTCCTTACTAGTTCACTGCTGTTCTTTGCTCTTAATGCCTTCTAAATCTGATATAAATAAATAAAATCGGTGGGGTGAGCAGCAGGTAGTAGTTCTCTTTATTTTTGTTTAGATGATCCACATCATTGGCTTTGTACTGACCACCAAGGTATTCCAGCAGGCACTGTGACTTTCAGGAGGCTGTTTCCAGAATCCCTCAGTGTTTAGGAGTGCTGGGATCTGGCATTTGGTTTCTGTTCAGTGTCTTACCCTGTTACTTAGAAATACCTGAGCATTAACTTCTCGAAAGCTTTTTGACAGGACTGCCCTTCTTCTGTCAGTTGGAACGAAGAGCTTGAATGAGAAGGAGCAAGGAGAGACTGGATTAGTCCCAAATAAGAAAACAATGGCACAAAGTCGAGGGTTTTTTAATGCTACTGAGAGAGCTGTTGAGCTGATGGTGCCAGTTGTCCACAAGGTCCCTAAAATAGCAGTAAAAGGGCTTTTGGAGAGCATGCAATCTGGAGCTGCATAATGCAACAGAGAAAAAAAATTATTTTTCTGGATGCGGTGGTTTTTGCTGATACTCCTTGCTTTTGGGTGGTCTTGGTCTGTGGGGAGAGTTAAAAAATATTTAGAAGAAGGTCTTTATGCTGAAGAAGAGGAACCAGCCATGAGGAGAAATACTTGAAGTTCACTCTTCACTGGGGGCTGCTGAGTGTAGCAGCGCTGAAAAGATGAGGGACCAATATTAGCTCTGTGTTAAATATAGATAACGAACCAGGAAGTTATGCCAATATCAGATTAATGTGTGTTTTCCTTCATGAAATATGAAATTCTTAATAAAGGTCATCCTTTATTCCAGAGATTTGTTTTTTAGACTCTGGGCTGTTGCGAGTCTCTGAATCAAGGGATGCGTTTATTCCAGGAGCACAGGCTTGTGCAAGTGATAGTAGTGTAGTACTGTACCTATCTCATGGATTAGGAGAGAGCTTGGAACGAGCAGAGAACTCTCACTCTCCCAGATACTTACAGAAAGGACCCAGGTACTTCACATCAGGAATTAAATCTTCCCGTTTGCAGCTTCAGATTAAGTGTTTGAATATTCCATTGTGTGTGTTAATAGTCAAAAATAAAGTGCAGAGGCTGTGTTGGCAGGCCTGTGTAGTGGACAGCAGTCTGGCCACCTTTTACCAAGTGTAGAATTCCTTTTCAACACAGAAAGGGAATTTCTGAGGTGATGGAGTAAAGTTCTAGTGTGATCAGTCTGACAGCTTCCAGCAACTGCTTGTTTTGTCTGCAGAAGGGTGGTTTGTATCCACGCTACATGCTAGATTTGAAATTAGCTCCTCTTGACAGGTTCTGACAGAATGCAATTCAAACTAAGCAGCAAATACGTTTTGCTGTAAGTATTCCTGCACCCGCAGCTGACTGATAATCATGTAACAAGGGAGCTCCAAAAATATTTTAATCTGAAACATTTTAATCTCTAATCCCTGGTAGCTGTGGATAGCTGAAGAGAAGCAAAATTTAGCAGCAGAGTGGAAAAATCTGTTTTATTTTCAAATTCAAAAAGACAGTTTATTTTAGATTAGTATTAACGTTAGATTTATGTGAAGTGCTTGGCAACTATTTCACTCAGGTTTCTCAGAACTACACATTTGTTGTACAGAATGCAGTTTGAATTGTTCAGTGTAAAATGAGCTGTTGCGAAAGAGGGATTCAGAGACATTATGTGGAAAGCATCACTTTAGAGTACACATATTTTTCAAAGCCTTGTGGCTACGTGTTGTGATTTTACAATGTAGCTTCCTTAAGGTCCAGGGTCCTGAAGTCTTGTATGTAAGAATCTCATTTCAACAGAAATCTTCATGTTGTCATGCCTGGAACTTAGAGATTGGTATAAATGTATCTCAAAGGCTTAGAAAGCAGCTAAGAAAATTAATCTGTGAGTTACTTTTATTAAAGTGGGATTAATTTTCAGTCTCAAATCATAGAAGATTTCATGTTGACAATTCTGCTACGGCATAAATACTTCACAGCAGAATTAGACTTTTTGCTGTAGAATCTCCCAGTAAAAGTGCTTCAGTAGTATCCAGAGAGAACATTTGGGAGCATCTGAAGAACATCTGAGGCAGACAAGCTGATGTGACAGGATCTAACATATGAAACTGGTTTAAAATTTCAGTCTTGATCATGTGTCTTTATCCATTAATGCTGTCAGACTGTCAGTTCCAATGTGTACGTTTTGTGCTAATGAATGAGTTTAGTTTCTGTTTGCTTCATTTCAAGTTGCTACATTTTTCCATGCTGCTTTTAAAGAAAATATAAGCTATTTTCTGGTTAAAAAAAAAATATTGGGAAAAAAGGTGTTTGATAAAAGATTTCTGAGTATCTTGACACTTGGAGTGCATTGAGGGGAAGACCATGTTTCCAATGAGAGCAGCGCAGAGAAAGATTTTAAATTTAGATTCACGATGTTACGGAGGCATTTTAACTTTTTTGAGTTACTTCGTAAGTTATTAGTGCCCCTTCAACTTTTTTTTCGTGGCTGTGCCAGCACCTTCTTGTGGATTTGGAAGTGAGGGGCCAGCTGTGTGTGGAGGTGGAGCACAGGAGTTTGTGGCAGGCTCTCAGCTGACGTGCCGGGCAGTGACATCTCGCGTCATGGATCAGCCACGCTGTGTTATGTGACTTCCAGCTAACACAGCACAGCAGGAGCTGCACGGTGACAAACGCAACCCAACGTGACATACCCATGGGAGAACTCGCACACAAAAAAACTCTCTCGAGTTTCTGGGGTGCATTTATTCATCTCCAGAGTGCTCCGGAGAAAGCGGCGAAGCAGCGTGCCATAAAAAGGGAGCAATACAGTGACAGGATTAGTAAAGCAGTTTTAATTCAGTGTGCAATTAGGAAGAAAACATATGTATGTAGCAATTCTGGAGAGTGTTTTTGTTGTGTGGGTTCTTGTGAATTTCTTTCTTTTGAAAGGTAGCTCTCTCAGGGAGAGCAGTCATTCCAGGTCAGTGATTATTTTTATCTTTAGCCATGCTAAGAGCTGTATAGGCTTCAGGTTACAGCTGTAAGTTAATGTATTTTGAATTTAGCTTGTTGGTTGCCTCAGTCAATCTTGAGCTCTGCTAATCTAAACTCTTGGCTTTTTTCTGCTTTGCTTGCAGATCAGAATGACCCCTTTTTGTGCTTATTTTCAATATTCTTAGTCTTCTCTGAAATGATCTTTCCTTTCTAGGTACTCTCTTCCTAGTTTCAAATGTCCATAGAAAATAGAGTCCGCAATTTAAACCCTGAAATGAATTACTTTATTTGCTTATTATTTGTCATAAATGAGTGGGTAGCCTTTACTTTCAACATTTTCTAAGAAGGCACAGACCAAATTTGGGCTCAGGAAAATTCAGCACATACATACACACAGACCTTGTGCACACTCACGCACACAGACTAATGTTGAGGTTAAAAACAATCTCACATTTGGACAACTTTCAGCAGATTCACCAGCATGACATCTGAAATTTCAAATGGGTGTGGTATGTCCCGCCACTGCTTTTCCAATGCTGTTGTTCCTCATCCCCAAATGATTTTGGTTCAAGGATTCCCATGGTGGTATCTTTTGGGACTCACTTCGTAAATCGCTCTGGGCTCAAGCAGAGCAAAATAATTCTGTATAGATACATGTTATTACTGGTGAAGAGATAAAATTAATCTTATGCTTACCAAGTGTCCCAGTGCCTTGTCTTGATGATAATTAACTGGTGGCATACACATTGAGTCACTGCTCTAGGATTTGTGCCCAGAATAAGTCACAGAAACATAGCAGCTTTAGTATAGGAGAAAAGGGTGAAGGGGGATTATTTTCCCTCTTTTTTTTTTTCCTTCTTCTGGATAAGATATAAAAACTGCCCAGAGCAAGCCCTGTTCAGAAAAAGCGAATCAGTCTCTTAGAATTCTTTAAGATGTCAACTTCCCTCTCATACACTTTTGTGTGGACAAAGAATGTCTTAACATCTGTATTGAAGTCATCATTAAAATAAAAGGAGATCTGTAGACATCAGCTATAAATCATCAAGAAATAGCTTGTGGGTAACCTTTGACACAGTTGAACCTACTTGAGATGAGCTGGAGCTGGATTCACTGCCTTCAGTGAAGCCAGTAGGTGGACTAGAGGTCTCTTCTCTCTCTCTGTCTCTCTTCCCATCTCTTACAGTGTCAGCTTCTGGGAGGTAAAAGTGTTCTGGCTGAGTGATGGAAATGCATTTGGATGTGTTCCTAAATAGACATTTGTTTTATGTCTGAAAAGAATAGTTTGGTCTTAATAGTGTGGTAGTGGCGGATTTTAAAGGTATTTTGTGAGGCGGTTGTCTTCTTTCAGCATTACAAAAACTATTTTAACCTATTGTTTAGGCTTGAGGAACAGCATGGAGTAGCTATTGTGTGTGGATGCATGCGTGTTCTCCAGAATTAACGGGGAAATGGCAGATAAAAATCTGCCTAATTTTACATAATGGAATTTTAGCATTCCTGTGATCTGACTTCAAATTCCTGCTGAGTTTCTGCAGTGTAACAAAAATACTAGTTTGCAGTTGTTAATTTTAATTTCTAAGACGCAAGGTTTTAAAAGGAGCTGAAAGTATTCAGCATCTCATGGGGACAAACTATGAGTCTTACTAATGAATCCAGCAATTAGTGGTTCATTGTGCCTGCCAGCAATTTGGCCCCAATACTGGTCCTGATGGTGATTTTGTTTCTGCTGGTGTGAATCAGGAATAGGATCTGAAGTCTGTACACCAAGGGGGGCCGAATACTTCTTCAGCACTCTTCTGCTTGTATTCTGCATTCAGCAGCAAATAATGATAAATATAGTTTGGGTTAATATGCGTAGATATAGATATAGATAGAGAGAGATAATATATAACATCAGTAGTAGTTACTGAACTTAAAGGATTGCAAATGGTGGGGTTCCCATGCAGTTCCATAAACATCTGATGTATGCTGAGTTTGAATAGAATAAACCCTTTTCATAAGTGAAAGGTTGTATTGTCTCTAATTTTGTAGGAGACTGGAGGCAAAGGGCTGACTTTTTGCTTTCTGTAGCCATGTGCTCTTGTGCAAAACGCTAGAATTTCCATTTGGTGATATTTTATGATAATTTCACAAAGATGTTAGTGACCATGTATGTGAAGCAGTGACTCACTCAAATTCACAGAGAAAGTTTGTTGTAAAGTCAAGAACTGAACCTGAGTCTCTTCAGTGTGACCTAAGGAATCAGCGGTTTAAAAAAAGCAAGACTACAATTCCCAACCATTCCCAGCAGATGCTGTCTCTAGTAGTCGACCCCACATATGGGATCATGGATGGGGTATAAATATTAAACAAATTCTTCCCTGATTGCAGTATTTGCTGAAGGAGCATGTGTTGGCTTTGAACATTCCCTGCAGTACCTTAAGCTCCCTCCAGTTTCTGCAGCTGCTGATTAGATTTCATCTTGCTGCTAAAAAGAGGTGAAACATAAAGATATCCAGCAAGACCGAGCTGTAAAATCATTTTGAATTTAGTGATCTGGGATGTTGTTAATAGCACGCAAGCATTAAAGAGAGATGAGCTTTGTGTTGATAGTTTCCCTTTGAAAAGCTATTAGTTGGAAAAACAAATTGTCAAGCAGGTCATATCTACAGTTGCAAAACATATTTTGACATTTTTGTTGCAGTTGTGTGTATCTATAAATAAATACAGTGTATATTATCTTTGCACTACATATTCCTAGGGCTGTGCTTGGTGCCTCTCTGAGTGTACCTAGGCTACACGGAGGTATCCAAAGTCAGAGAAAGCACAGGTGTTTTTTGAAAAGGAATTTCTTAGCCCCCTGCCAGTTGTCCAAGCTGTTTGAAATCTCTTTTCTTTCAAGGTCTTTGGACTTGTTTCTTCTAAAGTTTTCAACAGCTGGGATTTTTTTGGGGGCGGGAGGGGTTGGTTTTGTTTTGTCTTTTTTTCTCCTGAATCTTAGCAACTTAGGAGCATCTTTGCCTCTTCTGTCTGACCACAGCAGGATGAGGGGTCTGTTGCTAATTTGTTTTGATATGGTTCTCTTTGGTCTGTATTCTTTTTGAAATTAATTCCTTTTGCAGGTGTGGGGTTAGAGGTGGTGGTGTGCTCCCAGCGAAGGTGTCATCCACCACAGAGAGGAGGTGGGAGGCTTTGATCAGTGTGGCTTCTGTTTTCTTGTTGTGCATTTAAAATGTACCAGTTTGTAATGCTGTTTGGCTTTGCAGGTCCTTGTTTTATTTCCTTCCAAGTCTTTCCCCATTCTTTCAGGTTTGTCGTTTCTATGGCTGTTCATTCTGCATAACACTTAGAGGGGATGATTCATTGGAAGGTGGTGACTGGAGGTTCAGTTTAGGCAGCAGCAAAATCCAGTCCAATGTCTATTTCCATTTCTTAAGCAGCCTTATTATAGGTGGAAGAGGGCATTAATAAGGACACAACTCCACACACTCAGCCATTTGGGTTTTATTGGGACAGGATTATGCAGAAAGGATTTTTTTAAAAATTAACTGAGGCGCTGACCACTACAGTTTCTAGCCAGCCCAACTTCAGGAATACACAGCCAAAGATCAAACTGTCTGACCTCTGTCTACTTTTTTCTGCAACTTCTTTTGAAGCAGCTGGACATTTTAGGAGGTTCGGTACAGCATGAAAGAAGCTCCCAAACACTGCTCTGAGGAAGAGTGGCTCTGCTCTTCCTTATGACTCAGCTGTTTACTCACTGTGTGAGATTAGGCAAATCATTTAGCCACTTTGTGCCTTATTCTTCCTAGTTGTAAAATAAGGCAAAAGCTGCCAGAGTATTTATGAGCTCTAATTAATTAATAATTACTATGGTACCCTGGAGAAGTGATTAGTGATTTTTTCCCCCATCTTGTGCTTTACTGGTTGCCATGTATTTCAGTGGGGGCAGTTTGGGAGAAACAGTCCTCATAGGAGGAATCCTTTCCCTTCCTTTGCCCCACAATTTTGTGACCCCCTCTAATGATTTTTACCACGTGATGTTATTTTCATGGTTAAAATTGTGAAAAAAATGAGTTGTCATCTTCTCCTGCAGATTTGCGGTGTCTGCTTCAGTCCCTGCTGACCTGTGCCTAAATCACTCCTCCTGCTTTGCCTCTGACTTGAGTCTCTGACCTAAGGATTTCATTGATAACATTATACCAAGCAAACAGGTGTAGCAGTGATGTGAGAAATTCAGCTGAACAATAGTTAGGTGCAGAAAGATAACAGCAGGACTCAAGTTTGGCGTGAAGAACAGACAAGGAGAATCCCAAGTGAATAGTCTTTCTTCACTGGCTCATGTTTTATCTTTACTCAGTGTGGACCCTTCTCATTTCAGGACCAACCTGGCAAGATTTGCTCAGAGGCAGCTTCACTGAGGAGTTTTTGTATATGAGGCTGCTGAGTTAAATTTTCACTCACTTAGAGATGCAGAATGGGAAGAAGGTATTTTCATTATGAGGTGCAAATAAATGCTAAAAGCTCTTTGTTCCTGCAGTTTATTTTCATGCTGTACTGAAAATCCTCTTACTGGGTCCTCTCAGCAGTGAGGTGAGCACCTCTCACTTCTGCTGCTTCCAGTCAAACAAAAGAGCAAATGCCCAATTAGAAGAATAATAGTGATAGGACTAAGTAATTTACCTCTGTGTGGTTGAAAATGGGTCTCTTGAAGTTTGGATCTGAATTGGGATAAGCATCCATAAGTCATCAGGTCTCCCTAGAGGTTGGTGTGACTGAAAACTCATGATCAAGGAAAATTAGCCTAGAAATCTCACACTGGCCGCTTTCCTCAAACACATTGTGCTATTTGTCTGTGCAGATTACTAGCAGAGTTGACAAGGCTGATTGGGCATTTTGACAGTCCAAAGCCAGCCAGAAGCTGCAAGTGTGGTTTGGAGGATGTGTCTCTGAAGATTTGTGAAACTAAACAAATGAATTTGGGGTAAACATGTACCAGTCTGTTCATTCTGCTAAGCTGCAGGTCCTGCTGTATTCTGTTGGCCAAGCAGCCTCGTGCTCCAGAAGACCCCAAAGGGGAAGGTGCAAGTGCAGTATTTCCTGAAGACCTTTAAAAAGGCGCTCCTGTGTGCAGAGGTCTGACCAGATGCTGCCCAGAAGGAAGGCCTTTACCCCAGGTTGTCATTGGATAGAGACTTCGAAGAGCAGTTCCATAGCTCTCTCCCTAGACACTGCTTTTGGGCTGCCCTGCAATTGAGATATCCTACCCTTCCATGTCTTGAGGTAGCAGGAGGGCTGAAATGATCCCAGAATTTCGTATTTTCTCCTCTATTATTTCAGCATCTGTTTTCCTTGGCTTCTAGGATAGGTGCTATGGAGTAAGAGCTGTGCGTCGCATACAAAGGTTGTGGGGTGGAGGGAGAGGAACCTTGGAGGGCCTGCCATGTTCATACACAGGTCATTTTGCATGCTCCTCGTTTGTTCTTCCTGTATCTGTTTCGGAATTCCGCAAACAGCACTCCTAAATACAAAGTGAAAACCACCCAGCCGCTCTCTGGTTTTCACTGTGGCAACGTGCAGGCGAGACAAAATCAAAGCTTGGAGGTTTTTGGGCAGCAAATCTGTCTTTATGATGACTGACTTCTTTCCTGGCAACTACACTTCCTGTAAAGAAAAAGGAAAGGGGAGAGTGTTAGGGATGTCTCTGAGAGGAAAAAGTTCCCAGAAAATATCCTCACTGAGAGTCTCTGGTGTTGCAAAAGACTGAGGGAGAAGCCCTCTCTGTCCCAGGTGCTACAAAACAGATTCATTTGCTATGTATGTTCCTGCGCCACTTTTCTCCACGAACAAAAGTGGAGGAAATAATCCTCCCAGTGTATAAATCAGCCATTGGGAGTAATTTATTCATGGAGTAATTGAGTAGTCCCCTATAAGCATACCAGAGAACAAAAAGAGTATTTGTCACAAATATAAGGCAGCTCAGTTTCCCCCTTTGTTTTGAGTCCCATGAGTAAGAGTATTTGGGCAGGATCAGTAAAGTACTAACTTTGGTTGGATCACATGCCCTGAGTCCAGAAAGTACCTGCCTTCTGAGAGAAACTCCTTCAGGAGAAGATACTCAGCAAAACAACACAATTAAAAAAAAAAAAATCTGCTCTGCATAGAGATAAAAATCCAGGCAGAGATCTTTCAGCAATGAAGATCTGTGCACTTTGCAGAATCAGAAGGAAAGAACACCGTTGTTCCTCAAACCTGCCCTCACCCTTGTCTTTAGTGCCTTTTCCCTTCCAACCAGAGTCCAGTCACACTTCTGGCGCTGAAACTTGTGGGCAAGAACACGATAAAGTGACTTCTCTGAACCTGAAGAATACTTCTGTTGTGTTTATTACTGTATCATAACCGAGGTACCTGTTTTTATGTCTCGTATCTGTTTTTCTACGTAGTTAGAGAAATTTCCACCTTTGCAGGAAGGGACACATTATTCTTAATCAAAACTTGAAAATGTGGCAGGAGGAGGTACAGCTGCAGATGAGCATTATCTAATTCACCCATCCTGTCATGTGAACATCCCTGCTTAATTTAATACAATTATTTCATCAGTGAGGATAATATCAGCAGCATGATTCATTTATACATGTTTTACAACTGCCTTTACCTCTTGGCTTCTTATTATCACTACAGATAGTTTCACCATGAGTGGCTTCAGAAGGAAGCTGCCAGTGTCTTTGTGTGAGTGTGTGGACAGCTGTAGTCTTAAGGGACACTGATTCCAGAGCATTTTCTTTGCATCTCTGCTGTTGCACCTCGGTTTCTCATGTGTTTTGGTTAGACATTTTTGGATAAGCAGGAGTCTGGATAAGCTACTGAGTGGCTGCATTGTTCAGTAGGCAACAATAGCATCATTGTCTTCTGCCCCAGACATGCCAGTAAGTGCTCCATATTTTGCATTTCTATTGAAATGAAGATCTTCAGGAAACAGAACCAGGGTGGGGGAATGAGGCTTTGTTTCTGTTGAGGTGGCAGAGGCAATCTTGTAGAAACCCCCCTCCCTTGGCTTCTTATTTCTAACTCATTTGGCTGTAATTTGTACTGTCAAGGTCATTTAAATAGGCAGCAAGATGTGGTGAATGTGTTCCCAGAGGTCATGAAAAGCCTCTTTAGCAGAGCAGGCTGGGCTGTGCTTAAGCCAGGTCATTTAAGCACATTTGTATTGCCAGTCAGATGATACCCAGAGTAGTTCATGATTTTGTAATAAACCCTGCAACCTGGACTTTCAGCGTGTGCCACAGTGGGATCCAGCACTTGGATTTAAATGACAGTACAATAATTCAGTAACTGTGTTTTAATAGTGCACTAATCTTAAAATATGTGAAAAGGAGTGAGATTATCAAATCCTAATGAATCGTCTGGGTTCTTCACCCTCACCCCCACCCCCCCCTTTTTTCATTCTCTCAGACTGGTTCATTCATGTGGGCTATCAGCCTTTTATTCAGCTCTTGGTGTTGAAATACTGCCATCTTTAATAAATGGTTTAGAGAGTTTCTCAAAATCAGATTTTACCCCCTTCTTTTTCCATATCTATTCTCCATAGAGATGAATTAACCTTTTATCCTAGGAGGAAGTAAATAGAGACAGCATGATGGAAAGATTAGAGAAGACATCATTTCAGCCAGCTATTTCAAGATTGGTGACAGCGAGTCAGAATTCCTGGGTCTGTCTGAAGCTCTGCCACTGTCACTATATGGCTGTGGCCAAATCCCTTCCTTTTCCCTCTCTTTCATTTTTTTCCTCCCATGCTAATAAGCGCTTGGTGTTAACCTATAGCATTTTACCTTTTCAAAGGACCATACAAACCTTATAAAAGCAGTGTGATCCACACTCAACTTGCCAGCAGCATTTCTGTTTGTGTTGCATGTCAAGCACTTAAACTTGGAGATTTTCTGTGTCTAAAGTTTAAAATTTGACAGCTCAGAGTTCTACTAATCCAGGTTGAGTGAAGCTACAAAATGCAGCCCTTGGAGATTTTATTTACCCCCCCAAATTCTGGTGTAGGTGAAGGGTTCTTTCTTTCCTCAAATACCTAGATACAACCTGGAAAAAAAATCTAGAGGAAATCAAGGATTTAAAGTTCCCTGAATTCAAGTTTTGGTCAATGAATCTTCCAGTCCTGGGAAGCAAATCAGTTCTCCCTAAAACAGCAACTGTTCTGACACAGCTGTGATACAGGGGATGGGAATCTCTTTGCCAATGCTTTGCTTTCTGTGGGTACATTTTATTAGCTCTCCTTCATGTGTTTTTGCTGAATGCTTTATTCTCTACATTTATTTTGGGCATGTGTGTATTTTGTTTTGTAAGACAAATGTGCTACTTTTAAAGAGGCATTTCATAACCTTTAATCAAGATCATATTTTATTTTCATCACATCAGTGTTTATATTATTACAAGCCTTTTGGGTCTTAATGTCTTCTAGTCTCAGCATTAATTGTGTTGGCTGATATATAAATAAATGTTTGACTTCAGCTCTTTAAAAAATTCTGGCCTGGGAAAAAACCCTGCTTTATCAATGTCATCTTAGAGTAGCTGCATTTCAAAAAAAGGCAGGGACCAATCAATGCTTTCTCTAATAAAAACTGAGTGAAGGGAGTAATTCTAGGTTCTGTGACCCACTGCATAAAATAAAATATCCTGGCTGTTGAAAGATACCATCTACCTGAAGTGAAGATGCTACATCTTTTTTTTATCTTTTATGTCTCTTACTTGCCCAAGCTGTCTTACACCTAGCCCTGGCATAATTGGGAAAATTGTGCTGATCTGTAATGTGGCAGAATGTTAGCTGGGAGGTTTTATGGTTAAAGAAATAAAGGTAGACTAACACCTAATTCTTATTGGGGTTACACAGGCTCAGATCAATAATGAAGACAGTACAGTTCTTGATTTAAGCCAGAAGAGCAGAGGATTCTGAATTTGTGGCTGCAGAAAGGGGAAAAGAGAAACATGTTTCACTGACTAGGAGTGAAAATCCTAACAGTCATCTTCACACTTACCTCAATTGTATGTTATTACTTGTCCCCCAGATATTTTTTAGAGTCCTTTGGAATAAATCAGTGTAGTTCCACTATTGTAAAGGAAATGACTGAAATTATTACCAAATCATGATGCAACATAGGATTTTTAATGCATTTGACTTCCAGCGAGGATTTGAGAATGCTCTTTGAAATAACAGAAGTAAAAATGTTATGAAGACCAAACAGCGAAGTAGTATCATTTTGTAAATATATATAATAGCTGAAAATTGTTTACTTATCCTCCTTTATGAGAACCAAGCTTCTGTGACCTCCGATTAATTTACCATTAGCCTGAACACACAATGCAAGTGAATGAAGGGGCAATTTGGAATGACATTTATCAGCTCTGGAACTGTCGACTTCTATTATTTCCACAAGGCCTTATATTTCCTGGCTTCAGAGAGGGCTGTGCTGACTTGAATGAAGAAGAGCATTCTTACTACCAAGAATAGTTACAACACAAACAGCCTCATTGCTTGATGCCTGCAGTGGGGGGGAAAACACCTCCTCTGTTTCTAACTCGCATTAAACAACATCAGCACCACCATTGTACAGTGGACTTGGACAGGGCCTTGCCTTCACACCAGGTTAGAAAAAAAAGGAACAGAAGCGCTGAGAAAAGGGAGAAGGAGCAAGAGGAGGGAGGAAAATAAGCGTTATAGGGAGGGGATAGCTGAGGGACTGAGTCAAAAGGATGAGACTACTGCAAAAACCTTTCATCATGAGGATATAAGTTGGAATCCAAGCTGCCTTTGCAGTGTGTGGGAGCCATCCCCATCAAGGGCTGGCTGCTGCTCCTTCGAGCTGGTGCTGCTCTCAGTCAGATTGCTTTTGGGCGGAGAGCACATTGCAGCTTTTAGTACCATATCTGACACTGATCAGCCCCTTTTGTTGAGGCTTACAGCAGAGGTCAAGAATCGAACGTACGTGGAAACCAAACCCTCTTGGACTGAGCTGAAACAAGTCTGTGGGCAGGTCTGCTTTGCTTCTCAGGCTGTCTTCCAAATCCATGACTTTGCTATTCAGGGATCCTTGTCTGGCACAAGGTCGCTGTGTTTGGTTGGTTTGTTGGCTCATTTGTACTTGAAACATTTATGCAACTAACTCAGTACTGATGTCACAACATGATAGTTGCACTGTTGTGAGACTTCTTTATTTTTCTATTGAAACCAGAGGAGCAGCAAAGCAAGTCCCCTTCCATTTGGCTGGTATTTTATTTTATTCTAATTTTATTTTATCTTTATTTTAATCTATTTTTTCTAATACAATGGGTTTATATTTCTGTAAAGTAACAAATCCCTTTTAAAAATGTCAAGTACCAGTTTTACTGGTAACATTTTTAACCCTGCAGCCTAAATCTCCTAGAAGATAACAGAACTCTGCCATCTAGGTACCTAATTCACTTCTGAGAGTATTAGTATGTAGGCTCCTAAGGCAATTTTATGCACTGATTTTTTCCCATTTATTTTCTGCACAAGTTGCCTCCAGGATGGCTTCAACATCACTTTAAGGATGACAGCTTTGTCCACAATGCCTCTGATAATGTTTATCTGCTATGACTGTCACAAAACTGTGTAGAAATATAGCCCAATGTAGAAATATAATCAAATATAACAAAGATGCTTCGCTCAGAGGCAACGGAAAAGTTACATGACAGTGATTTGCAGAATTGTCTTCTGTTTGGAGACATCTACGTCATACTTCCACAAGCAATAGCTGACTAGAAAATTCTTTACTGCACCACACCTCTCTGTGTGGAAAAGAGTCACTGTTACATGATGGCTAAGGAGACTTTGGTGGTAACAGTATAACATTCAAACAACTAAAAAATAAATAATAATAATAAAAAAAAACACCACAGAAACCAAAAGCTGCGTCTAATCTCACTCAGCTTTGCATTATTGTAAGTCAGGAATGCTTCTATAAAACTAAACGTACTTGCAATTTAGGGAGACCAGAATCAGTTTCATCAGTGCCTAGAGCTGGAACCCAGTTGTCTGATGTAGTGCTTCTTGTAGCTAAAGGATGACTTTCCTCAGTCACAGTGTCAGACAAGAGCTAAGCTGTCGTGTGATGATTTGATCTAATATCACATCCATTAGTTCTGCTTATTTAAAAGTCAGTTAAAATCACTTCTAAAATGTTCCCCTTGTTGAAAATCCTTTTCTCCTTTCTCTGTTTGTTTGGTTTTTTCCTTACTGTATTTTACTTTGGTCGAACAAAAGTACATTACTTGGCATTGCAGTGTTTTTCATAGCACTGTCTGTCACTCAGTGTAATCAAGACAGGTTTAGGAATAGTTCTAGTTACCCTGCAAAAAATGTCACCCAATTTTTGTATTTTCACAGAATAATAATAATAATTGCTGAAATCTGGAAGTTAAACTTTTCAACAGATAAAAACATTTAGGGGTATGCGCAGAATGATCCAGGTTATTGTCTCATATTTTGTTAAGGTGGAAGAGAAGTATTTATTTCCTGTGGTGTTTTTGTGCTTGGGAAGTCTGGGAAGTTCAGGGGAAAGTACAAGTTAAAACAAAACCCAAAGAAAAGGCACACAAAACAAACAAACAAACAAAAAATACCATGAAAAACCCAGCTGAACCCCCATTCACTTGTTTGCCCAGTTTGGCTAGTGGTGGTTGAGTTTTAAGTGAAGACAGTCTTCAGTTTTTACTTCATTAATGAATATGAGATTCAAAATAAAATATAACTGTAAAATTGCTCTTATTTTCATGATAGAAGCAAATGTCTTGTTGATGGGAATGATTTCTTCAGAGACAACTCTCACACAAAGTGCAAATGGATGATGTTCTCTGATGGTGTCACATTAACTTTCCAGTTTATCAGTCATTTCAGTTCCAAACTAGAATGACATGATGGTATCACATTTGATCTTCATATATGTGATACGACCTCTCAGGTTTAGTAGTTCATATGAGCTAAAACCACTATCTTCACTTGGGTGGTGTTGTGCCCACAGCAGTTTGGTGATAACATTCTTTTCTCCTCTGCTTGTCGCAGGATGAAGTGGCCCAGCCTCTGAACCTTTCAGCCAAACCCAAGACATCTGATGGCAAATCTCCCACGTCACCCACCTCTCCTCACATGCCAGCTCTGAGAATAAACAGTGGGGCCAGTTCACTAAAGTCCTCGGTGCCAGCAACATTAGCGAGTCCTTCGGCCAGAGCCAACACAATAGGTGAGCTCAGTCGGGTGCATCCCACTCGTAACGGGGGATAGCTCCTCATGGAAAGGGGGCTCTTGCCAGGCAGTGGGCCAGGAGCTGTCACAGGTTGACCATAATACTCCAGTTGGTTGGTGTTGGTGAAGAAACTTGCAGAGTCTTTCCTTTCAGGAGGGGGCTCTTAACTTTCACAGACTCAGAAAACAAGGGCCTGTGTTATTTCAGATGCTGCTTTAACTTATAATAAATGCTGGTTTTTAATGGCACATATTAAAGACAGTGACCTGTCTAATGGTGGGCATTGAAGACCCATGATATTATACTATGTCACCTAAAAGTGATGGATGAACTTTCACAAACATCTCTTGATGCCAAAAGTCTACATTTTTCCAAAATTACAAATTTAACCCTTAATCCATCCAAATGCTGAATGGAATATTATTTTACCTCAGTTTAATAAGCAAAACAATCACCAGGTTCATTCAAGAAAACCCCAAATTTGTTGTTCTGTATTGCAAAGAGTCTCGACTGGCTGTTTTTAACATTGTTCCAGTAAACAGTGATAATTCTTCCTCCTGCCAAAATTATGTCTTTGCCTAAAGACCATCTAAATAGTAACAGTCTTACTGGTAATTTCCTAAATCTGATGTGTTAAAGGGACTGTTCTTTGTGTGTATAAGAAAAATGTGTACACACCCCATTCTTGATCCTTTCTAACTGAAATGTATTTCATGAAGTGATTGAGTATAACCTGAATCAAGATTTCGTTATGTAAATCAAGCTCTGTTTCAGGAATTGAGTGAGGCAGATGTACTTCTCCTACTCTCTGTTGTGCTCCTCCTAAAGCATCTCCTGCCTGACCACTTTCAGGGATAGCACAAAAAGCCCCAAAAGAAGCCATAGGTCAAAACTGTCAGAAGCTATGTCTGTGATACGGCAGTGCTAGGCAGTAAAACTTATTTGGTATGACACATTACAATTATATAAATATTTTTTAAATATCACATTACTAATTGTTAGTGTCTGTATTGTTATTAACCCTACACTCTTTAACTGTGATACACAGTAATGTATTTCATCTTTAACTTGCTTGACCCTGCTGTTCTCTATGCACAATGCATCGAATTTCTTTTTTTTCACATTAGAATTTTTGTCCTTGAGTAGAGGGAACATCATGTTTCAGTGGTGAGTTAAGCATCTGACTTGCATTTCAGTGACAAGACATCTCTTGTTCTCCCCTCTCCAATCTTCTTTCCCTACACACCTGACATTTTCCATAGCTTTGAGACCCCTGCAATTTACTTCTTTTAACAAGGTGCAGGTTTTGAAATGCTGTACCTTTAATGAGTGATAATGTAATTGGATAAAAGCTGTGAGGATGAACAGAGCTTTAAAGGTCACTCTTGTAAGGAGAATTAATGTGTTATACCATTAATAAACCATGGAAAACTGTGGAGCAAAAGATAACATACTTAAGTTATTGTTAATGACATAGAGTTCACTGCTGTATATCTCTCTGCTACAAATATAGAAAGTGACTTTTTGAGGTTGCTGAGCAGTATCACTGCATGCTGTATATGAAAGATAAGCTGTCTTTGACCGGTGCAGGAGCTGGACGGACACACTGTACTTCTAACAAAGGTTTATCCTTTAATGGAGGACTGCAAGAAGGAAAAGCTCCTGACCACCCTACAAAGTCTGCTGCTTACTGCTAGGTCAGATCCAACACAAGTTACAGCAAGTAGGATTCATTGTCAAGGTGAAACTATTGGGTGATCTTGAGGTGAGCATGAAATTTCATGTCACCCCCCAGCAGGAGCTGCTACACCATGAAAAATCTCGATAGCAGTTTTAGCAAAGCTACAAAGGTCCCTAACGTGGTGGGGAAACTGGATCACTTTCTCATCCTGAGCGATAAATCCCTCTACAAAAAGCCACTGGGAAGCACTCAGCCATTTGTCAGTTACCTCCACCCCTGGAATGATTGGAGCTGTCAGCACAAGGCGCAGGTTGTCTGGCCTAGGTGTGCACAGCCCACCTTGCTGGGTGTGCTGAGCTGTCACTTTTCACCGCCGTTAACTTCAAATTAAAACCATTCTCTGAGAGCAGTTCTTCAGGCTCCTTGGCTCCCATGGCATGGAGAAATGCCTGTGTATTCTTCAGTTTTCTTTTGGGGGGCATGAACTCAGAGCCTCGGAGATTATCAGCATAGCTGCACTCAGGCATACAGCTCCGCAGCCCTTTCCAGAGCTATCCCTATAGCATATAAATTGTGCTACAGACTGAGCAGTCACAAATGTCATGGCTTCATGTATGACTTTAAATCCAAGCATTTCTTTTTGGGAACAGGCATATGTCCGTGTACTAAAAACAGAAACAACTTCTCTCTGCTCTTTGCCATTATCTGCAACATCTCTGTGCTAGTTTGGCAATCCTTGGAACTAAGTTCATTTTATGTAATGCAGTTCCCCTCTCTGTCAATAATTCACCACCTACCCTAAACAACAATAATTTACATTCAACTCGCTTCTATATTAATCATTTCCCTGCACACCAGCATCTTGGCAGCTACTGAAAAACATAAGGAGTGCTTGCTTTTATTCACTGTCATGTGCCAAACTGTCTCAAAGATAGCAGTATTCAGGAAAAGCCAAATAGTCTGGAGAAGGGCATGAATTCCAGTTTCTAGGCAAATTTGGCTCTGTTACAGATTGAAAGTATTATACCTAGACAACAGCAAAAGCAGCACTAATACTGCTGTTCGTTTGTTTATTTGCTTCCTTTTTAATTTATTCTGACTACATGCAAGGTTGATCAGATGCAAAGGTTAACAGATGCAAACTGGGGAAGAAACCAAGCAAGTTGGTAAAATGGAGATTAAAAAAAAAAAGAGAAAAATCAGCTGGTAGCACTGTGCTGATGTAGGCTATATTCTTCCTTATGCTGGAAAAAACTGGAATTGCTGGAATTTTGTTGGCTGGGAATTACTGAACTGGGTCATTTTATAAAAGCAGTGTGGATCAAGTTATTTCATATGAAACTCTCCGGGTTCTTGGAGTTTTAGCCAAAAGCTAGCTGTTAGTACAATTAACAAACAATCAAACTGCATAGGAACTTTTCTTTCTAGCTTTTGTTCTCCAAGGAAGACGGAATTACCGGTCCCACTCTGTCCATGATCTAAAAAAACCCACAATAAAACCCCAAACCAAACTAAAATCCTGACAGCAACACAGCCCTGAACTAATCTGACATCAGCTTCTTCCCCAGAAATGTTTTAAGCAGCAAGACAATGTCCTACGTTTTTGGCAATCAGCAGATCAGATAGAAGAGTCTAGCAATACAACAGGGATGTGTAATCTGACATGATTAGACAAGGCTCTTTAGGAACAGAACATTCATAATTGAGACAAAGAAAGAGTATTAATAACACTTTCCTAACACGGCAGTTAGCCATTTTATATTTCCTTTCTTTAATCTTAGTGTTTTTCAACAAATCATGGGATTTAATAGCGTGTTTTGGCAGATTAGAGGATTTATGGCCCAGATGTTTTTTGTTCTAAAAATGGATTAGGGTGTAAAGTTTGCTGGAATCCATGGAACATGTTGAGGCAAGCCGGTCATTTTGTGTGTGATTAGTGCCTGCCTTCTGTCTCACAGTCCCTCCATCTGTCACAATTCACCAATGGATCTGGTTAGATTTAGCCTCATGTCACAAACAGAAGTCCCTTTTCTGGGCAATTTCATATTACAGATTCATTTTATGCCATTTTTATGCCCTAGTTAAAAGACAGAAAGAAGTGTGTGTGCATGTGTGTGCGCGCACACGTGTGGGGATGTGGAGGGGGGAGAGGGAGATTGATAGATATTAGCCTCTACTTTAATATCTGAAAAATACACTGGGGCTTGGAGTCTCCCATCAGTATTCTATCCTACAAATCACATGCAGATCATAATAAGTATAATCTACAGTACGCTAAAGGAAAAAAAAAATGACAAAGTGTCAACATTTAAAATTAAATAGTATTAGCTGTGCCAGTGATGCTTGTAACATTTTAAAAGGAAATAATTCGGTGACTACTAAGGCTAAGCCCTAGGCTGTGAATTTGCAGCAAAACAGTGGACATTTGACCTACTATTAGCAGCATGAATAGGAGTGGGAATGTAGGTCCGTGTAGCTGTGGTTTCTTGTACATTTATGAATGACAGGTGGTGGTGGGGAGTATTCAGTGGATGAGGTTTTTCTTCTCAGCCATTATGCATTTCATATGTATAGCAAACCACCGCCACCTGTGGTTTATTTTAATGTATTCACAAGTTTTAAGAAGGGGAAGAATGAAACAGTCTATTTTTAAGAGTTTGGGATTGCTGGCATGATCAAAGCTTCCCCTAACTCTTATCCGGTTACATCCTGCTGCATACAAACCACAGGGCTAACCTCTGCAGTGTCAGGGAAATATTGAAACTAATGGGATCAAGTAGCAGGAATGAGGATTTTGGCACCGAGGTTTCTCATGCTTTATGTCCAGGTGGCTCGACCACAACAACAACAGAATTACAGAGCGCAGACAGGTTTGTGGGCATTGCCTTTTAACTCTTTCTCATTAATAACGATAAACTGCCTTCCACTGACAAAAGCTAAAGTGTTTTCTTGTAACTTTCTTTTTTTAAGACATCCTTTCTTCTATCACGTCGTCAGGTTATTTAAATGACCACGATGCTGTTACCAAGGCAATCCAAGAGGCCCGACAGATGAAGGAGCAGCTACGGAGGGAGCAGCAGGTGCTGGATGGGAAGGTGGCCGTGGTGAACAGCCTGGGTCTCAATAACTGCAGGACAGAAAAAGTGAGTTTCCCAGGCTCCTTCTGCAAAGGGTCTGAGTGTTCGTTTGCCTCTCCCCACAGATACACAGGTTCTTCCTCCCTTCTTTTACTCCTTTTTCTTACTCTGTTCTTCTCCCTCCATTTTTGAAACAGAATAGTTAAAAAAAAAAAATGAAAAGCAAAATGGAAACCACAGCCAGAAGATGACATGAAATAGAGACCTGGAGACGCTTGGGGGAGAGTGGGGAGGAGGTAGAGATAGTTAAAGCCCTCACAAGAACTTTGGAGACCACTAATTCTCTGTTCCAGCCTGTCAACATGTATTAAGAGGAGGTGATCTTGGAAATCTCTGGGTCTAAGTAGAAATCTTGCTTTATGGAAATGCTTACATGTGTTTGTGAGATGAGCTGGATTTGAAAATATTCAAGCTCCTTTAGGAACATAAGCTTTGCTGATACTCAGGCTCAGCTTCTGGGTATTTAGCCTTGTGAGGTCGTCATGTATGATATTTTGTGACCATTGCAATGTAGCACTGTCATGTCACGTTAGATGACTTAACAAAATTGAAAAGCGGAGAATTGACAACACAAACTGAACCAAATATTTGCAGTGAAACTTAGAGGCAGCAGAACATATGGGCCTGACCACCTTCTGCTTTTGGACTGGCCTGTGAAGCTGTGCTATAACAAAATACCAACAAAGTGGATATTCTCTAGTAAAATTTGAATGTGCTCTAGCTGTCATGTGTGTCAGTGAGGTTGTGATTTGCTTCTTTTCTCCGTTAATGCCTGCTGTCTTTCTGTGCACTACCTTGGGTTATGGAGGATAAATAGACCTGCCAGTGCTTGCTGCCACGTTTACAGTGAGCTGTCCTTATAGTGCTGCCACCTAAGATACACATCTCAACTCTGCTGTGTATCTCAGCATCGAGTGCTTAGCAAGACTTTTCTCCTCTGTTCCTCTCCCTCCCTCCAGTATTTTCTGAGGTGGTACAGCCGTCGTTGTGCAGTGCAAGGATCCCCGTTGTCACATTTGGTGTCAACTGCATTTAATTGCAACCACTTCTACTCTAAGGTCTTGTGCAATTCACTGAGACAGGCAGATAAATAGATTGAATAAAAATGATCAGCTGTTTAGCAGAAACCTGAAATCCAGTCATCCTAGGAAGCTTGTGAGTCAAACAATATTGTCCAGAATGAGCAGATTGCTAATTTGGATAGCTTTCCATTTTCCCTGGTTTTAGATGGAGTTTGATCAATAAGCTGTGAGAAGCCAGCAGCCTGTGTAATGAATGTTAAATGTACATGTGAGTCTCTCACCGCTGTACTTTTTTCCTCAGCCTATCCTGGGTGTCAGTGATGTAGGAATGACTCCAATTTCATGCACTTTCTGGAGAGGAAGGGGAAGGAAAAAAGAGGTCAGTGTAATAGGTATCTGGCAGTACATAGACTCTGTCTCAGAAGAATAAGGGTGCTGCTATAGGGGAGAGAGAAGGAAAGAGGGATAGAGCATGTTTACGGCATTTCACAGGGAAGAGCACCAGAAGGGAAAAGGGAAAAGCAGAGTGTCAGATATAAGAAGAAGTGATCACAAGCACAAAGGAATTTATATTCAAATATTTAAGCATTCTTGAAAGGATGCTCGGAGCAGAAATTCCTTTTCTCTGCTCCCCATGTAGAAATGACTTTAACACTCAGCCAGATGCTAATGCAAAGTGACTCAAGCTATTCCTCGCAAGCATAGCTAAATTGCCGTTATTTGTTAAGCGCATTGAATTCAGCTGTGGATACAGCAGTTGGTTGCATTCAGAAAGCATCTGTACCCTTTTTTTTTCTTTTTCCTTTTTTTTTTTTTTTTTTAAATCCTCCAAAGCAGAGGCAACTCTACCTATCTCCCCCCTCTCCTCCCTTGTGCTGGCTGGGAATTGTCAAGTGACAACCGACCAAATCCTTTTGGACAGGAAGCCTTCATCCTGAGTTCTATATACTTGCAAAGCAGGCCTTGTGGTTGGATCAGGAAGCCCATTAAAAGCACTTTGATGGTATGGAAATTCATCTTCATGAAGCACCCAGGCCCCTAAGCAGCATGCTGTTTAGCTGTGGTTACAGATCAGTCATTCACATCGGAGGGCAGTAATTGTGCTGACGGCTTGTTCGGCAATGGAAGCACATAAAATAATCCCAGGCCCTCCACCATGGCATTGCGAGTTAATCTTCTTTAATACAGATCAGCTGTTGTTCTAACACATGACTTTATGCTGGCTCTAGTGACTCTGCACAGCCTTTTGATTAAGTAACAGGAGTGGAACCATCTGCATTCACTTTATTCTGTTACTTTCCTATTCTTGGGATTCTCCTTATTCCTTCTGTTTTCACTTCACACCCTCAACCTCAGCTGAAGTTTATTTTCCTCTCTAATTCATACCTCCTGGTGGGCTTGTGGAGGGCAGACAGGAGTTCTTTTACAAGGTAGCAGGAAGAAAAAATGGCTTGCTCAATAGAGAATTTTTCTAAAACAATTGTAGGCTTCGGGGATTTTGACACAATTAATGCCAAAACTTTATCAAGGCTCACTGATTTGAACTCGATGATCTCAGAAGTGTTTTCCAACCTAATTGATTCAGTGATTTATTTTAATATGTGAAATTCATATCCAGATAAACAATCCAACTTCTCTAAATTTTATGTCTTTTTGCTCTAGGACTTTAATGTTTTCTCACTAAGAGCAAGGTTTGAGAGGAAAGCAAGTATTGCCATTTTTAATTAAACTTTATTCAGGTTTTCTCTGTTTTCAGAGGCAGAGAATTAGATAGTTGGGAATGTGGTTAGCAAGAAGTAGTGCATCAGTTTTATTATGGAGTTTCCCTTTTCAGAAGTTCAAGGTCCCCACCATGGCACTTAGTGGCAGCCCCTGAACTTTTGAGACCTCATGTCTGTAACTTTTGCTTCCTGACCAGAGAATTGAAGATGGGGGGTGGAATTAAGAGAGCATTAACCTAATGCATATATGTGTATCTATCCCTGGGCATATCAGTACTTAGAAATGCACATTATTATTTTCAGGTAGCAAACACTTGTCTGGGGCTATCCCAGATTTTTCTCCCTGCTTTGCTGCCATGGGTAGCGTATTTTTGGAGACCTATGATTCTCTAGACCTGTTCGGGTTTTTGTTGCAAGAATTTCTTCTTCAGCCTTTCAGTGGAGGTGGGCTCTGCGCCATTCCCAACGTATATGGGATACTCTTGGTGGGGATTTGTCTGCCAGGGGTAACTGGGCAGGCTTGGGCTGGAAATCATCTTTGGGAGTCTCTGTTAAAGCTCTTCAGGCTCTCCATATGTGTCCTGTTTTCTTGCTCCTGTTCCCAGATGGGTTGGTCCCTGCGGACAGCCAGACATGCCAGCTAAGGCAGCAGTCAGACAGGAATTTTGGGGAAGCGGAGCAAAACTGTATAAAGGGAGTCATACATAAGAAAATATTTTTAAAAATGGCTAAGATGATTTGGGTGAGTCACTTTTTGGGCATCCAACTTGGACCATCTTGACGGATTTGATTTTCAGAGGATTACAGTAAAAACTTTGAGCATCACAATGAACATGGATTTGACTAAAACCTATTTTAATTGCAAATGCACTAAAACATATTTTTACATTACTTTTCTTGGAAACATTTCCTCGTATAAATGAGAAGAGTGTTGTTTTTTTGTGGTTTCTTGGAAACCCGAGAGCATAGCTTTATTTGTAATTGTCATCTACAGTTAATTATAGCTTGATACGTACTATACATAAACAATGTTACCTATTATACTCAGGGCTCAGCTTGTCAGCTGGGGTAAACACCACAACAGGCAGCATCAACCAGGGAACTCTGGCCTTTCTGTTCAGCCCCAGAACTGCAAGGGAGATGTACACAAACACAAAGAGCCAGCATGTGTGTGCCTGCATCCCAGCCTACAGTGCACTCCTTCAGGGATGCCCAACACAAACATGCACAACGCTAGCCAGGAACTCCCTGACTGCAGCCAGACGCTCAGGGATGTCCTCTGTGACAAAGGAGGAGAAGGAGGGCACACAAGCAGGTGTTTGAACACGTGTGCACAGGCACAGACTGGTTTCTGAGTGCTGGCAGTGGCTGGGACAGCTGTGTAAGGACACGCAGCCACAGGAGCCTTGCTGGTGTGCAGGGATGGAGTCGCACGCCAGGCTGAGAACATTCAAATACACATCCCTGTCGCCCTGATTTTTCAGCCTTCTGTGTGTCTCACAGTTCATAGTTCTTAGGTTTTCTCTCACACACGGGTGTTGTAAATAGAAGCTATGTTTTCCTTATTTCAAGGTAGTTTACATTCTTGTTTTAGAGATATGGGCAGCTGATGGACAGTTATCTTGACCAATGGGATGGGGAGAGGTGTCAACCTTCTCCCCCAATCCCTGGTCTTTGTAGAAATACTATAAAAGTGGAGTCAGATTTTCGTAATAAACAGTAAATGCCTTCTCAGCAAAGTGACTGTGTGTGTGTCTGTGTGGTGAACAAGGACCCCCCCGCTCCACCCCGTGCTGGGAGTGTGTCTCAACCTGCAGTACAAGTTCTCCCTGTTGTGCTTGGAGTGTGTCCTCTTAAAAGGCTCTGACATGTACTTGTCTGCTGGGTTGTGACTAAATGGCTATTTGTAACAATATTTATTCCACCATTGTAAGCAGGAGCCTATTACTCATGCTTATGGAACACCGGGTTCGGGATGTCTTTCCTCCCATCCCCACTCACCCCTCCTCTCACCATCCTCCCCACTCCCACCCCCGCCTTTCCCCCTTCCCCTTAAG
>WBMY01010596.1:657313-677295 GCA_013397315.1 Donacobius atricapilla | reverse complement strand
TTTTTGCCTGGCCTTTCAGTTCCCTTGGGATATGAGAAGCAGTAATGTGAAGTTACGTTCCTGAGCGCTCCTCCTCAGGAATTCTACATCGGCCGTTCCTCTGCAGGCATCAAAACTGAGAGGAGAAACACTCCTGTCAGGGAAGGTGGGGGTAGGGTGAGGGGAGCAGCAAAGTGGAGAGTGGACTGCCTCGGTAAAAGCGCTAACCTTGAATTATGCAATCGGAAAAACAGCTCTCGCCAAAACGCGGCTCCAACAGAGTTCAGAGTGCCGGCGGAGTTTGCCAAACACCCCAGCCAAAAGGATGTCTCGGAGAGGGGGAGGAGGGATCCACTGCCATATGCCCAGCATTCACAGTGTTCTGGAAGGACTGGGGAGCCCTTCTGGAATGTAGATGTGGAAATGGTCTCAGGTGCGCCCTGAGCACTGGTGCCATGAACTGGCACAACATGGGAGCAGTGAGGGCGGAGGGCAGTAGGCAAATCTATCAGGATGTTTTTATTTCTCAAGCATTCCAAGGTTTTCCTTCACTTTTATGTAGTAATGGGAGGAGTTCTGGCAAACAGGATCAGGCTGTTCTACATATGTTTTGACTCTTCTTGTTTTATGTTTCTTCTATGAAAGAGACTGCAACCAAGTTCTTGTCATTTTTAGATCAATGTTTTGTTAAACTACGACAGCTATCCATGACAGAGAGCCAAGTAACTTTTGCAGCTGACCACAAAACTGAGTCTGACTTGTGGTGCTTAGTCATTTTTAATATATTTTTTTTTACATGACATATTCCATGTGTGTATGTGTTTTTGTTCTTTTAAATATAATTAGAGCACTTCTAGGAGTTGTGGTACAAATCAGTCTTCTTTGGCAGGGTAATTTCTTTGATTAATAAAGTTTTAGAAACTTCTCATCACATTGCAGCTATTGATGAAACCTCTCTGGTTATACTTTGAACAACTGGGCTATTTTGAGATTGAGTGTTCTCTACAGTATTATCTTTTCTGGTTTACCCATCAGAATTTTAAATGATCCAGTCAACAGAGCTCTTGCTGCCCCTGCAGAGAGTCTCTCCTACAATCCAATACAAATTATGATTAGGAAGCCCTTCATAAAGAAATAAGATATTTATAAAATGTCTTTCAGCCTTCTGAGGTCTGATAAAAAATTCAGAAATTTGGAATCACTTCATGTTCAGCAAGAGATGGCTATGTTTCTTCTCCTGGAAGGACAGGAGTGTTCCTTGCTGTTTGTTTTTGCTGCTTTGTGCTCTCTAATTTTTAGAATTGCTTGTCTCACAAACAATTCTTCCTACTTCTTTCCTGGGTTTGGACCAACCTGTTGTTCCCAGCAATATTAGTTCTAGCTGCAGTAGATGCCACCTGGCATTTTTCATAGGATGAACAGCATTTTATACCTGAAACAAGGGGTGTTCTGCTGCTACTGTTTCAATAGCTAATCCAGCAGAGCAGAGTAGTGGCAGTGGGAACATGTAATTTGATTTTGAATTATGATAATGATGACAAATAGATCTTGTTTTTGTATAAACTTCAAAGCATTGTGGATTTCTTGTCTGAAGTTATTGTGTAGATGTCCTTGTCTGCTGTGGGTTGGGGGGGTGCAGTTAGAACTGGTTGATCTTTAAGGTCCCTTCCAACCCAAACCACTCTGTGGTTCTGATTCTGTGAGGGAAGGCTGGGATAGCAATATCAGCAGGTTGCCAGATCGTTTGGGGTCAGAGAAGGGAAAAACCTTCTCCTTTGTTTCTTTGGAGGTTCCTTGAATACTTGCCTATAAACTGAAAGACTCTGTAGAAAAGGTAAATGGATGCTTCCATCAAATGGAAAGCAGTAAGTCATCAACTGAATGCTTTCAAGCAAAACAACATGGGATTGCTGCTTAGCCCCTTTCAAACATTTAGTGATTGTTAAAGTGTTTTTCTGTGTCATGATTGGGGAAAATCAGCTGCTGTGGGAAGAGCGTAGGACAGGAAATCACAATGCTGCTGACCTATGGTCACCCTGCATCCTGCCAGGGTGTTGCTGAACTCTTTCTGCTCTCCTAGTACTGTCTTGTTTGTTTTTGAGGGGGCCAGATGGGTGGTTTGGTTTTTTTAATGGCTTGAGGTGGAAGATATCTTCAGGATCACCTACCCCCAGACCCCCTGTCATGGGCAGGGACACCTTCCACTAGACCAGGTTGCACAGAGCCTCAGCCAGCCTGGCCTTGAACAATTCCAGGAATGAGGCATCCATAACTTCTCTGGACAACCTGATCCAGAGCCTCACCACCCTCAGAGCAAAGAATTTGGCCCTAACATCTAATCTAAACCTACTGTCTTTCAGTGTGAAGCCATTGCCCCTTGTCACTCCAGGCCCTTGTAAATAGTCTCTCTTCATCTTCCTCACCATCTCCTTTCACGTACTGAAAGGCCACAAGTAGATCACCCTAAAACCTTCTTGTTTCCAGGCTGAACAGCCCCAGCTCCCATAGCCTTTCCTCACAGGACATGTGCTGTTGCAGAAGCTCAAGCAAGAGCCAGCCTTACACTTATTATTGCCTTTGTGCTCTTTAGACTTAAAACATTTCTGCATATTAACATGGAAAAGTGCAGCTGGCTGCTCTGATCCTCTGTTTCAGGAGCAATGTCATGCAGAGGTTCTTTTTAGCTGCCATTTTATCATTGGGGGTTGAATTACACGTTTAACTAGCAAGGAGGAAATTGTCACCATGTTAAAAGGATGGTTTCGGTGCTCGTCATATTACAGTTCTCCAGAGAGCCACCTCCGTGTGATGCCCTGGGAAGGCTGACCTGGAACAGAGACTGGACAGAGCTGGAGAATAAAGGAGATATTTATTGAAAGGCCTTTAAGGTACACCTTGGGCAGGACAGGGCCTGACCGGGGCTACACCCAAGGTGGACCTGAAATGGTAACAAAATGGACGACCTGTCACAAAGTCTTGGACTTCTATAAGTTTAGGTCTATTTGCATATTGGGGTTTAATTGTCCAATTACAGCTTCAGGCTGTGAGGTCCCATCCTTCTTGTTCCTCCCTTCAATCCAGCCTTGTTTGTGCTTTTGGGCTGAAAGTTGTCTTTGGTCTGCAGCAGGAAAAGGATTTGTTCTGTCTCCCTACTGTGTGAAGAGAGCTTACTAGCACTTAATATGAGGCACAGAACTGCACCCCTAGGCAGCACATAATCTAAAAAACGTGAGAGTTGAAACTTAAGGGCTCACAGGCACGGGGCTGCAGAGAGCACCATCTGGCATAATTCCTTCATGGCCCACCTTCCATCATACCTGTGCTCCCTCACTTCATCCAGTGTGGCTGCACCTCAAAATGCTAAACTCTGCTCAAGGTGGAGGGCAGCAGAGCATCTGTGGGCTGGATAAGTCAGGCTCTGAGGAAGGAGCCATACCTGCAGTGCGCCTCACAGGCATTCCAGAGGATCCACCTACCTCAGGACTCAGTCAGATCATGTCAGCAGAGTGGTTGGGAATGGAACTACCTCTGACTCCAGGAGCTGCATTCACTGCCTAAAGAAGAAGCTGTTAAGCCCATGCCCTTTATGCTCTCAGCTCTGTTTTTCTAAGAGGTTTACACATGCTTCAGAAAAAGTCTGCAGCAGAGTTAACTACCCATCCCCATAATATAGCCAAGAAGAGACAATATTCTTTTACACTCTAGCTTGGTGGCAGTGTTTTTAAATGATTCCTGACATAAAAAATTTTGAACTCTAGCACTATGAAGTTGACAATAAATAGATCTTTTTTTTTTTTCCTGAGGAAAAACTGTTCACCTCCATTATATATCTGCAATCAATTTGGAAGAAATACGAAGTCAACTTATTCCTGACTTTTTGACTTCTGACAGGCTGCTTTGGAAATGAGAGCTGAGTTAAAAATGGTGGATCAAAGAGCTTGGTAAAGCTAAATGCCTGAATAGTTCAGGTGCTTATTTGAAGCTTCCCTAAGCTTTCTGGATCTGCTGTGCCTGGTAGTGTTATGGAAACCCTTTTGCTTAGGATAGGCTGAGTCTGCTGCATGAGATTTTCCTGAAAAAACCAAGAGGATAACTCATCTTGCATGCTTTCCATGCCGAAGTGTCAGGGTATAGACAGAGCACTAGGAGTGTGAAAGGGATTCGTAGTGAAAATGAATGTGAGGAATAGGAAAGCTAACCACATGTTCCCTAAACTCTGTGAGCATACAAAGTTGAGCAGATTAGCCTTGTTTCTAACTCTTCCTGAGAAAATCTTTGTGCAGTGATTTACATGAATTTGAACCATTCTTTGAATTGCAGATGCAGGGACATCGCTTTGCAGGAAGTGTTTCTGTATTTGCATTGTTCTCTTTTCTGTTCTCTTGTGTAACACAACCCAGTGACATTATTAGGCTACATGGAACAGTTGCCATGTGAAAACTGAAAGGTTTTTTTAGTTTATTGATCTTTTACAGTCAACAGGAGTGGAATAGAGCAAGGCAACAGAAATCTTTTCTTTCAGGAAGAAGCTCAAAAGAATTTTTTCGACTGGAGCCACTTCATTATCATGCCATATCAAGTCATTTTCTTAGCTTTGCAAAAGGCACAGTGCCTGAGATTTTGAAATGTTAGTATTGCTTCCCTGAAAGATGTATTTTTAAACATATGATTGTCAGGAAGATAGAATGCTCATGAGCAGAAGTCATTGGGAAAACAAAAACAGTTGGAAAATGGAACACCTTTGTGTTTGTAAAGTCAAACAATTCAGGGGGAAGTGAGGTGTTTTGAAGAGAACATTGGAATTAATTGCCCTAGCAGTGTTGTTCTGGCAGTGTCTTTAGACGCCGCTGCAGCCTGACAGATTAATTGGCAGCACACAGCAGCCTGTTGCAATCCAGGGTTCACAGTTAGGTCTGACCAGATGAATGATAGATGGGGTGTTAGTAGGGTTGGACAAAACAGTCTGGACAAGAACTGCTGCCCAAGGATCATGCTTAATTCAGGCTGGACCTTTCCCAAGGCCTGAATAAGTTTGAACTGGTTATTTTGCCCTATGGGCTGCTTCTGAAAATACTGCCTTTTAAAAAGGGAATGGAGCAAAGTCATCCATGTCTCTGCACTTTGATTGCAGGCTAGAAATAGAGTGAAACAGTAAATACATTGCAAAAGAGCATGTATCACCTAAACTTCCAGGCCAGCTTTACAGTCCCAGGAAACACAGAGAGTTGAAGTATTCTTCAGATGTGCAGCCAATTTTATCATGCCTAACTAAGCCAATCTTTTCAACACTATGGAGTTTACTTATCATTAGCTAATAAGCAAGTTTTTAAAAGGACTTTATGGTAGAGTCTGTAGCTCTATCTCTTTCAGAAAAAGCATTGTTTATTCTTAAATACATGGCTCAGTAAACTGTTGTCAATAGTTACCTAGCTTCCCTATTAACCTCCTAAATAACATACAAACTTTGGAGTTACAATATTTAATAATTTTCCTGATCCAAATCCTGTCTTCTTGCCCATATAGGACAAAACAACACTGGAGACCCTGACTCAGCAGCTGGCAGTAAAACAGAGTGAAGATGGGAAGTTCAGCCACGCAATGATGGATTTCAACATGAGTGGAGATTCTGACGGTCAGTACAAATGGCTTTTCCTTATTTCCAGGTTTGTGTGTGCGTATCAGTGGGATCTGAGGGAGAATCCAAATGCTTTGGAAGCCCCTGAGGAATACGATCTGTTAGCAATAAGTGGCTATGAGACAAGGCAGGAAGAAGTGATTCATTGTGGGGTGCTCCAAGTCTGGAGATGATTTTTAGCCTTCCCTCAGTCCACTGAAGGTCTCAAGATGGGACCAGAAATGTATTTCTAATAATAAAAGGGACTAAAGGAGACAAATATATGTGGGGTAAGGGAGACCAGGGAAGCTATGAAGTGTAGACCTGTGTGCTGTGCATCTGTGGGAGATTTATTGGTTTGATGAAGCAAGAGTAATGTTTATTTGTTTCTCTGCTGTTTCATTTATTGTTAAGGAGACGAAAGAACAGAAACAGGCAAGTATGTTAATATTCATTCGCTAGCTAGAGAATTCTTAAGAAGAAATGCCCAGTGTCGCCATCTATCACCCTCTTTCTGTCTCAGAAAAGGTAGAAGATAGGTGACATAATACGACCAGCGTTCTGTGAGCAAGAAAGGGAGAAAATAAAAAGTAAACCTGCATTGACAAGTATATATTTGTTTTATGTAATTAAGCAGTAAAAGATGGCTTAGAACAGCTGTTTAATACTTTGTATTAAAAACCAATCAAAACTTATACGGTCTATACGATGTGATATTGAATTAATAGAATAACTAAACTAAACCAGGCAATATAAAATATATTAACCATTAACCATTAGTGAATACTGACTCGTTGAATGTGCAGCGCCTGACCTAGGTTACTGGTGACAGAGGAAGCTGCGTACTGAAACACAAGCTGGAAATGTTTTCCTCATGCTTTTTTTAGGAAGTGCAGGAGTTTCAGAGTCTCGGATTTACCGGGAATCCCGAGGGCGTGGCAGCAACGAGCCCCACATCAAGCGCCCGATGAACGCATTCATGGTGTGGGCTAAGGACGAACGGAGGAAGATCCTTCAAGCCTTCCCTGACATGCACAACTCCAACATCAGCAAGATACTAGGTAAGAATGATAGAGCACTGCTCCCCCAGAGCAAAGCTTGGAAGGATTCTGAGTTTAGCTGGGCGCCCGATAGAACAGAATTGCTTCTTTCTCTATTGCTCTTTAGTCACTGCACCAAGAGCAGTGATAGGAGTTTCCCCTCATATGCCCAGCATTATGTATTAACCACAACCTGAAATATTCTTCTCTTTGTAATCATTGAGATTGTGGTGGTGATTTTGCCCTGCACAGAGTAGAGATGGAGTAGCCTGTGGTTCCTGGGTTTTTCTTTCTAAATATGGGGGTTACATTTCTCCTTTTCCAGAGAGAAATAACTTCACCAAACTGCCACAGCTTTTCCAACAGCATGAACAGTGGCTTAGCCAGTTCATCTGTCAGTTCCCTCAGGTCCTGCAGATGCATCTCAGCAGGTCCCATGGACCTGTGTACCTTCAGGTTCTCAAACCTGATCTTCTCCTACAGTGGGTGGTTCTTCATTCTTCTATATATTGAAAAGAATTTTTAAAAACCCTGATTTCCATATTGTCTGCTCTTCACATCCCAATCAATATGTGTCATGAGCATCATCTACTGAATCTCATGCCAAAGTCTTCCAACTTTTCAATATTTGATCAGATTCTCAGGACCGTATTCTGTCCAAAGTTACTCCTCTGTGATGTGCTGGATGATACAGTAGGTGACTAATGACGCTCACTGAAGCCAGTGAATTACTTTTCAGCAGAAAAATAATGCATCTGCGACCAAATTAGAGATACTGCATTTTTACTGATAAAAACAGCTATAGGACCCAAGCATCCCTCAGGCCAGTGGCCAAGCAGGGAACATATTTACCTGTGCTGCAGATCTCACTGGTTTTGCAGGCTGCTCAAGAGATGTAGTGCAGTTATAACAGAGGCATTAACTGGCTGCCAAGCTGGTAAATATGCCAAGTTTAGACTGGTCAGAGGTTTGAGGCTTACCTTGATTAGAGTGGTATTATGAAAAGTTAGCAGGGGGCAAGTGGAAATGAGATGAATTGGTTGGAGAAGCAAAACGTATTGCCATGGATGGCAGATGTGATGATATTAACCCATGATTTAAAGGGTGGTACGAGATGATTAGATTAGTTATGGGAACAGGATTAGAAGGCTAAATTGGTTATGTTGATGGCAATATAACCTTACACTGGTTAAAAGCGATTATACTGGTCAGAGGTGTATGATGTGATTAGCCGGAGGACAGGGCAGTAATAGTTTTGGTCTGTTTCTAAATTGAGAGTAGACCTGGTTAAACCTGTTTTTGAGTAATCAGCTTCAGAAATCTACAAGATCATTCTGAATGGCCCTTTTCATATAGAAAGTACAAAGAGAGCTTGATGTTTTCCCTCTTAACTGATTGTTTTGGATAACAACCTCCGACAGCACGCTGCTAATTCATTCTGCTTAAAACAGGCGCTTGAGCTGGGCTGACATTTTACGCAGTCTCTGGGGATCCTGGTTGACATTTTAAAGGGCTTCTAAGCATTTTATAATACCCTAAAATCTGGTTTTAATAAACCATTCTGCTGAAATTGTTAACATAAGGAATCACCTTTTACTATTTGGCGCTAGATCAGGGAGATATGGAGACATCTTTTTCTGATTAGATATACAGTAGTTGGAGTAAAATGTGCAAATTCATTACAGATCCTGTTGAGGTGACAGACAGTATAGCTGACTCCAAACTCTCTGTTTTGCTGCCAGATATGGGGAAAAGCAAGGTCTGAGACAGTGAAAGATGATGTTTCTGTTTCTTTACAGCGTTACATTTGATTTTTTTTTTATCATTCTACGTGTGCAATAGAGAGGGATGTCCTGGCATCTTCCTTCTTGACAGAAACATTACTGAGTTCTTCCCTCAGCTGCAAAAGGCCAGTCTTTTGAAGTCAGCAGGGAGCTGTCTGTTAACTGGCATAGGGTGACCAATTAGAAGCTCACAGTTCAGCCAGGTATTAGGGTGTCCTTATTAGAAAGCCACAATTTTTCCTTCCCGATTTTCCAGCAGCGCTGCTGCACATTGAGGTCACAGAGCTTGTTGTCATGCAGACTAACTTAGATAGAGTTCTCAGCAGCCCAGGGTCATTTTTATAGTAAAATGAGAGGAGGTGCCCTTCCCAGCACTAGAATTCTCTAGGGATTATGTTTGACACTGTGGTATTATGTTTTGAGCATAAAAATTAGATACATGGATTTGTCACTAAATTCATCTGTGCATACGTTTGTCATCCATCTGTTCATTGCAACTTAAACTTGTGGATAATGGTTTTTTTAGTAAATTGTTAAAAAAGTGCTAAAATGGGACTGCTGGACCCTATCAATTTAATAATGCATTGTTTAGATATTTCAGTAAATAATTAATTTCGCTGAGGAATTTATGTAAAGGTTTTAGGAAAAATGAAGTTAATTACTATCTTCAGAAATTCTCTTGGAAATGTGTATGTGTGTTTATGGAAATGTATACACATACCTATACATTATACAAGTCTATGTGAAAATGTTTTTTAAATATAAAATCAGCCCTATTCAGCTACTCAGACTGAAAAATGTCAGTCTAATGGACTGAAAGTTAGAGAATATTGCAAACAGCTGAAAAATTCTTGTCAGGGAAACTTGGCTTAAAATCAGCAGTATGCAGAGCTCTGAACACTGCACGTGTGTGCTTGGAGCACAAGTGTCTGGGCATGGGTGAGGGCATCTCTTTTTTGCCCTGGACGCAAATATTTGCCCTCTCCAGATGTGTTCACAGTCACACACAGCCGTGTGGGCACAGCTCTGACTGCCGTAGCTCAGTCTGGGGGCAGGAACTGTGCTTGGTGCTGCAAAGTCTCTGAATTGTTTTTTTTTTTTTCCCCTAAATACCACAGCCACCACGTCAGGGAGAATTGTGCTAGAATCCTGCTTGTCATTTTGCATGCATCCAGGGAGGGGAATGGGCTCTTGTTTTCATAGTGAAGGAGAAAAGCTTTGCATACTTGACCCACTCAAAGCTTTCCAACACAGATGGCGAGCAGGAAGCTCACTCAAGACCGTGAATCTTCCCTTACAAAGAAAGGTTTCCCAAGTTTGTACAATCACACCTTGTTTAGGCTTGGGTTTGACACTGTGTATGGGTATCCATGCCTCTGTGAGTTTATAGACACATAAAACAATGACAAATAAAGCTATTACAAGCATATTTTCTCTAACTATAAAGTATTTTTAAAAATTTTAATATATTGATTGATGGTACTCATTCATAGCTTACCCTGTGGGTAGAAATTCCAAGATCAGAGTTACATATCCTCCAAAATTTCAAAATTTCAGATGAGGACTGTTCAGAGAATTGATTGGATTATGTAAATTACTAAGAAAATAAGTGAAAATTATCAGATGTAAAGAGTAACAGTTTATCATCAGAAAGCGTGCCCTTTCTTAAAATTTATTTTGACAGCATTGTTTGTTTAATTATGTATGATACTTCAAAACGTACTAGAAAATTATATTTAGTATATTTTGTAAAACAGTAACATCGTAATAAGAGGAGGTATCACTGCAGAAAGCAGCTATTAAAAATTTGCCAAGAAGAGAGGTGAAACTAACAGGATTTTTGTTGTATTTGAGCATGCAAGCTCAGGAAGAAAAAATACAACGAATGACATTTATGTATAAGTATTGTATGTGTAACTGTATGTACATATGTACATTATGTACATACGTGTAATATCTGTATGTACAGATATTATGCATCAAAATTCCACATTTTATGCCCCTGATCCTGCAAAGGCTTGTGTTGTTTGTCTGACTTTACCCACTTGTCACATGAGGGGGTAGGAATCTGCCTGCCCAGATTTGACTGTAGGCTTGCAGCAAGTGAAATGGCACAGTAGAAGAGAAACTGTGCTGGAATAGAGCATTTTCATGGTAATTTTGTAAGAGCTGACTTTAATTTCTAATTTTCTGTGTATCTGTCTGTCTCAAAATAGACATGAGTCCCTACATTGCTGATCCCTTCACAGCCTATAAAGCAAATTTCAAGATTTGTTCCAAGACTGAGGTTTTCAACTTTTTCATTCATAGAGAAAACCTGATGCAGCATCAGGAAAAGGGGCTGGGGCTCTTTTCCTAGGCCATTAGGACTTCAGCAGGTCTGTGATTACACAACTCTAGATTTAGGTTAACTCTTAGGATTTTCTTTGCGGAAACACCGACGTGTCAGTGCCTGCATGCAGAATTTGAAAGCACACCCACATCTGGGCATCTTCCAGAGCTAAATTCTTAACTACCCTGAATTCTTAACGTTGTTCAACACAGGCCCAATCTGTATTTCCATCTACGCATCATTAGTTGGTGTGCAGTGTTTTGACAGTCGTGTGTTTATCTCTGTGTCATTCATCCCCAAATCCAGGAGGTACTGCATGTGGAAAGTCAGTGTCTTTCTAGCCATTCTCTTTGCCAGAAAAAGCTTGGAATTAATTTCTCTGCAGGAGACGAAGCTGCTGAGCAGGATTCTGGTCACGGGGGTGCTGCCCTGTGTAACACGGAGCCCTGCCGCAAATACCCAGGCACAGACACTACCTCCCTGTGGCATAAGTGACGTGCAGGGGCTTCAGTCCAAACCCTAAAAGCCATCTAGCCATGAAGTTATGGTGCTGGGCCTGAGCTAATAACAGTGTCATTAGACCCTTTCCCATTCCAGGACTAGCTGGGGGATCTCTGCATGCTGTATATTGTAAACACCATGAAAAATGATGGGTTTTCACTTCAAAGCAATGTTTGCTAAGAAAGGCATGCCCATTGCCCCTTTTCAGGACAAAGACATCGTTTCATTTATTGCTTATCTCTGGATGTGAGGTCAGGTGGTACCAGCTCTTCTCTCCAGAAGCCCAGACTGCAGCATGGAATAAAGATCCAAAGAGTAATGGGGAAAATGGTGTCAATAATCAGAAGGGGCCTTTCTAGAGGGAATGAAACTGTTTTCTTTCCTGGGGAAAGGATAACTGTGCTCTCTCAGTCTTGGGGGTACAGTGAGATGAGACCAGCCTGAGTAATAGCATGAGCTGACCATAAAAAATGAGGAACAAGAGGAAGTCAAGTATGACATATGATGTTATTAACCCATTAAATTGAGAAACTATTCAAACATTTTTCCAGTGGGAAACTTGACTATTTTCCAATAAAGTTTTCTTTCTAGGCTGCAGGTTCCACAGCTTGAACTATTCCTGTTATTTAAAATGTATCTTACCCTGAAGCACTTCTCTGTTTAATGGAAAAATAAAATGGGGCAACTGATTCAAGAACTTTTACTTTCTGCTCCCATATTATATCCTTTAAGAAATACTAGTTTATAACTTTCAGCAGGCGTTTGAAAACAATTTCGAAGTCTTTACTATATCCCTATCTCAAATGTCCACGCTAACATAGGCAGAAAGCAAGGCTGCCAGCAATGAAGCCATAGTGCCACTCCGGGGAGAGATGTGCCAGTACCCCAGTGCTTTTCCTTTCATGACACAGTAAATCCTTAAAGTTGGGGCTGACAGTGTGTCCCAGAACTTGGTCTTGGAGTTAAAACCCCACTGACACATATGGGATAGTTTATAGCTTTGAGAGGTATTGCTTTAGGGTCTTTGCAGGCCTGCAGACCTGACTGCAGAGCATTTACAGTCAGTTCCTATTCTGCTTCTCACCAACGTGGGAGCCAGAAAGACCCAGTGTTTGTCAGGAGTGATTAAGCTGTGGACATGTGCATATCCAGACCCGATGCCTTGATCCAGCCGTGGATCACAGTGCCCAGACAGCAGCACATGGAGTGGAGCCTTCTCTGAGCAGGAGGTGTAAACAGACCCACGGCCAAGGGAAAACATGGGGGCACTGCAGACTGTCTGTCCATTCCTCCAAAACAAAGTGTCAGGGGTTGCCCATTATCAGGATAATGATTTTACTGCCCACATGAAAGGCATTATAAGGTAGATAAATTTCAGTAGAATATTGAGTCAACACTTCCAGTGCCATCTTTCCTGCCATACCCAGGAGCTTTGTGAGTCAAATACAAACAAGACCAGAACCCTGTCTAGAAGCTCTGACAGATAACCAGCCCAAAGCCAAACGGCCTTAGGCGCCTTGTTCTGGGTGACCTACTTGCAGTGTTCAGGGATGAGTAGCATCTCATCTTTTTTTTTTGTTGTTTTGTTTTGTTTTGTTTTGTTTCCTTCATTTTGGTGACAGGATCTCGCTGGAAAGCTATGACAAACCTAGAGAAGCAGCCATACTACGAGGAGCAGGCCCGGCTCAGCAAACAGCACCTGGAGAAATACCCAGACTACAAATACAAGCCCAGGCCGAAGCGTACCTGCCTCGTAGATGGCAAAAAGCTGCGCATCGGCGAGTACAAGGCCATCATGCGCAACAGGCGCCAGGAGATGAGGCAGTACTTCAACGTTGGGTATGGCACCTTTCAAAAATACTGCTCATTTCATTAAAAAAAAAAAATCAGGGAGAATTCTTAATTATTCTTAGTTATAGTTTATTGGCAGGAGCGTTGGATGTTGCTGATAGAGAATGAGAGTTGGACTGTATAAGGGAGCGTGCCAGGAGGAAGTGAGGCAGTTTTAGGAATCTTTTTGTTGGCTCTGTTTTATGCTCATCTTAACACCCCAGCCAACTGTCTTGTTTCTGCTCTGGTCATGAAAAAAAAAAAGGGCTTTAAGATTTTCTAATGAAATGTAAGTCTTGTAGTAAAGCCTTAAAACTGTTATGAGGCCTCAGAGACAGTACCTGAATGAATCTGTGGTAGTGCCTCTTGATCCAAAAGCCAGTAATAAAAGTTTGCATTCAGTGTGATCTGTAGCAAGTGGTCTGCAAAAGGATTGCTGAAAACACTGAACTTGAGCTGGAATATGGACGTGGCTCAGTTGATTCATATCAAGCTGTATTCCTATCATGTCTACATTGTTCATTTGTCCTTCCAGAGAGTGTCTTGCAGTCCAGCAAGTTAAATGCTTTCTGTTGAGCAGAAATTTTAAGACCAGTTCTGATAAACAGCTAGGAGATCAGTTTGAAATGATGACAATAAAATATGCCCAGAAGACTAGCAGATATTTCCTTCTGCAGATATTCCTTGGTGTTGGTTACAGCAGATCAAAAAGAATCGGAAGTAATCAAATATTCCACAATATTTCTGTATTCGCTTGAGGAAATTAAAAGCTACACAGCTTAAAAAAAAGAGCAAAACCAGCAACAAGAGCAACCCTCTGAAAATAATGGAATTTGTGTTCTGTTTCATCTTAATTTGGAATCCTTTTGGTATTAACTGGGTTGCACATCTCTTTAGTTAATGGCCAGAAGTAGCAATAAAGGAGAGAACATCTATCTAGTGACTGTTAAGTGTCATCAGACTGTGTTTTAAACAGCTACAGTGTGCATTGTCAGAATAAGCTGCTCAGCAGAGAAATTTGAGCTGCTTAACCCTGTGGTGCTGGCAGGTCCAGTGATCCCAGTGGTAAGCACTGAAACAAACACAGGGAAGTCAGCCAACATTTGGCATCAAGAGATTAAAAAAAGAGGAGGGGGCCTTGTGGAAAAAGAATAGGTGACAGCAGAGCCCCCAAAACACTGCTTATCTGGTTAACATGCATGCCTCATCATGGGAAAAAAAATTAACCTTGTAGCATTCTGCCTGCAGAAATTCAGCTTTCCAAACAAGGCTGACATTGAAATCAAGACATTTCTGGAGGTAATTTGCTCTGGGGCACCGGAGCACAGAACCTGGGGCTAAATATGGAAGCAGCTGGCAGAGGGGCTGATGGCTGCAGTGGGGCCAGTGTGTGATGTCAGCAGTCACAGCACTACAGTTGCATTCCTGGTTTAAGTTCCCCATCTGTTGCATCCACCAATACAGGTCATTTAGGGCTAAACTCCTAAACACCAGCCCAGCTCCTGCCTGGGCACCACAGCAAGTGCGTGGTTTAACAGGAGCTGTGGCTATGCTGGAGGCATCACAGTGGGAAGGATTCGGAATTTTTTAATGTTCTCTATTCCAGTGTCCTCATCTTCAGTGGTAGCGTGGCAAGTGTGGCCTGCTGAGAGCCCTAATACATTACTACCTGAGGACTGCTGCGAGATCCTCTAGGCTGGACATCCCATAGAAGTGGAAAAATACTATTCTTAAATTATTTAGTGTTTGAAAAGCACTCTGAAAAGTACCATTTAAGTGCAAAGTGTTCCTATTGTTAAATATTAAAACCAGTTTAAGTGTGCTGAATCTTGTTGCAGAGATGCTGACTCCAGAAAACAAAAGCCTTCCTACTGAATTAGGAATAAAATGCAAATTAGATCTGCTCCCTACTTTAAGAGCTATATCTTCAGCTGAGACAACTTCAGTTGTTTCAGGAACAGGGAAATAAGGGTTCTGTGGAGAGAGGCCTTCCTTGGATGGCAGGCAGGAAGTATCTGAAAATGCAGCAAGCAATTCCAAACAAGTATAAAGCTGTTTGGCAGAGGAGAGTCTTTTCAGGATCACTGTACTGTGTGAGGCTTACTGTGCAGCCAGGGCACAGGCAGGCAGGGGAACAGGGAAGGGTTTCATTCTTAATTAAGAATGTTCATCTCAAGAGACTCTGCCCTGTCTCCTGTGGCAAGGCTTTTCAGTGCAGATGGACACACCACTGATGACATTACAATGTGCAGCATGTACTGAAGAGAATTACTGCAATGGAATTACTTCATGCAGGAAGGAAACAAAAGGAGCATGAATTTTAAACCTCTAGGCTTGTTGGGACTCTGAAGCTTCTCAGGGAAACAAACACTAGTATAACACCGCTAGTGTTCTTGATGCAAAGGGAATTTCAGTGGCCTGGAATAATTCTCCTTTCATTACTGCAGACAGGTTTCCAAGGCTTAGATGTTGTATAAAGGCATCCTGTAGATTTTCTCAAATGCTCATGTTGTTTCCTTGTTTTTTATTTATTTTTAAATAATGCCCACTTCTGTTTTAAGTCTGTCTTTTCCCAGTTTTATCCACCTTCCTTCAAAGAAGGTGCTTTTGCTTTCACAAAAGCTTGTGCTTTTCACAAGGGCTGTTCCCAGTGGAAACTCTCACCTTGCAGTGGGAGGCCTTTAGTGATCCATCCTGTAAACTCATGTTGGCTCCAGAAAGCCCACTGTTCCCCCCCCTAGTCATGGCCAGGTCCCTGGACGAATGTGGAGTAAGTAAGCACTGTCGCTGCGTCCTCCTCATCCAGCGGCATTTTCCTGCAGCACCTTCCCTCCCATTCCTGTGCAATCTACCTAGACCTTGCTGCCTCTCTCCCACTGGCAATTCACGTCCAGTTACTGTGACTTTTATGTCCAGGCCTGATAGCAGATTGGATTTTTTAAAAGGAAGACTTCCAAAATACACGGGTTGTAAGTTGGACCGCAGTTGGCAAGGATGTTTATTTTTGGCTGGCACCAAGCTCATCCGGAAAGGATCTTCCCTCACAAGCAGGCAAGCTGAAGCTGTGTAGTTCAGGTACGGCTAGAGATGTTTACAGAGGTTGAGTTTTCTTCTCAGTGGAATTGATTTGGGTTGGATGTTTGTTTTTGGACCATCGTTTGGTGAGTTTTGAGTATTGATACAAGAACCCCTCTGCATGCCCAAGAATACGTGCCGTTGAGCTTCCCCTCCTTTTATTCCATGTAGCATTCCAACATCCTGCAGGGTGAAATGGGCAGCTGAATTACAGAATCAGTATGGGTTCAGCAGAAGCCACTTCATTGTTTACATAGGACTCCAGTTATAGTTTCTAGCTCTACTGCCCACACATACAGATGTGTCTTGACTGGCCAAGCCACTTGTCCATAAGGCAGGCACACATCCTTCAGGACACCTAATTGGTCAAGCGTCCATCATCACCCTGTGTCTCCTATCTAGGTTTTGCATTTTCTGCAGGCGGTTTCCCAGGCTTTTCATCCTTATTTTCGTGCTGTTGTTGTCTTAGCGGCCTGAGCCCCTGAGAACCCTGAAAACAAGACTGCGGGTGGCTTCTTACCCACAAACAGTTTGGCTGGCACAAAGAACGGCCAAAACTGTTGAGATACGTTGCTACAAGGTCTCTCTTTCTCCCCTCAGGCAACAAGCACAGATCCCCATCGCCACGGCGGGCGTTGTGTACCCGGGAGCCATCGCCATGGCGGGAATGCCTTCCCCACACCTGCCCTCGGAGCACTCGAGCGTGTCCAGCAGCCCGGAGCCCGGCATGCCCGTCATCCAGAGCACTTACGGAGTCAAGGGCGAGGAGCCGCACATCAAGGAGGAGATGCAGCCTGACGACGTCAACGGGGAGATCTACGACGAGTACGACGAGGAGGAGGACGACCCCGATGCAGACTATGGCAGTGACAGTGAAAACCACATTGCGGGGCAGGCCAACTGATTTTGGGGTCCCCGTGTCCCCCGTGACCTGCAGGACTTCGAGGAGAAAAGGAAAAGGAAAAAAAAAAAAAGAAAAAAAAGAAAAAAAAAGAAAAACAAAAATAAATAAATAAATAAAGCCCCATCTGGTTTATCCTTACCAGTGGCCAAGCACATTAACTTTCTCATACACTGACTGTTACTTTAACTGTTAGTCTTAACTAGTTGGGACATCAGCTGACTAATAGACATCAGCCTGCATCAGAAGAAAAAAAGGCTCAGAAGGAAGGAAACAAAGACAACGACAACAACAACAGAATGATATAAGCTATGGGTAAAATAATGCCAGTAATTCAGCTGCTATACCCAAGCACTGAAGTCTTACCCGTCGACTTTTTATTATTATTATTTTTTTTTCAAATAAACTTTATGGCTGTTTGTTCTACAATGTTCTAGAAATTCTCACTCAGGTACACAGTGCCAACAAGTGGCTTGTGAATGTGTTTTGTTGTTTTGTGCTACAGTTTAAAGAGAAATAATTTTTTTTTTTTTTGGTAATGCACCTGACAGGAAAAAAAAAAAAGATAAAATTCCTTTTAAACCCCTCTGTCTCCTCCTCCTCCTCCTCCCTGTCAAATCTGGGTCAGAAGTGTGTGTGTGCGTGCCTGTGCGCGTGGCTGGCAAGGAAGGAAGTGGGGAGTCTTTCTGTTAACCCCAACAAGCATTTCCTTTCAAGAGAGGACTTCTCTTCATCAGTTGCACACCATACTGAGTCTTTGAGCAAGTGCCAAATTTGTACTAAAGCGCTGAACTAGTCCAATTTGCTTTTTTTTTTTTAGGTTGGTCTCTTCTTGTTTTGTTTTTCTTTGGCTTTTCATTTGCTTCTTGCTCTGTCTTAAGTTAGGACAGTGTTATATCTTAGACAATCCCTTGAAGAACCTGATATACCAGCAGCTGGTGAGATTAGACATATATTTTTGGTTTTGCTTTTGCTTTTTAAAGGAAACTGTAGGTGCTGTTCTCAGGTGAAAAAAAGAGAGAGAGAGACATAAGAAATCTAGAGAAAAAATATTTTATGGTCTTGGATTTTCATGTGTGCGTGTTTATGGTACTAATAAGAATAATCTTGGACTATCGTGGGCGAAAAGCATGTTCCAGAATGGAGTCCTGCACCCTCCAAATGACTTGGTCTCTAAGAAACCTTTACTTGTAGTTCACACTTCAAGTGGCAGCATAAGCAGCATAAGAAAGGCTTGTCCAAAATGTGGTTTGTTCTGCATGGGACACAGCAGCTGGAAATGTTACCTTCTCGATGAGCATAATTAAATTACCACCAACCAGGTCCAGTTCTGATGAACTTGTACCTTCAGGATGGTTGAGTACTGATTTCTGATTCAAAAGACAGGTTTTTTTTAACTGACTTTTTTTTTTCTTCTGTGCACTGGCAGAAATCCTTCTTTTATCAGTGAGATGTTTGTGTAGGAAGGAAGGCTAATAGCTATGAAGAGATTTCCATATTCAAAGTGGGGTTATAAGAACTGAAGGCATTGCAGTGCTGAATTTCCCTCGCTGCTGCCTCTCACAACTGAAAAATTGTTCTCCTGTGCTAAAATATTTTCAGTGTTGTTGCAGAGCACTTACATTGCTTGAGCAGCTTTTTCTTCCTTGGGCAACCACAACCAGATGAGGAAGCTGTGTGCCCTGGAAGGGAAGGTCTTGGGATCATGCTGAAGCAAAAACCTTCCTCTGAATTGTTAAACCAACTTTATGATGCTTCCTAGAAAATTCCTGCTCCGAGAGGGAGATGCATTGCTGTTGTTGTCACCTCTGTCTTCTAAAATTAGCCCCATGCATCTTAGTGACCATGAGATCCCAGCCCAAGCACTCACCAGAATCCTGGTCACCACTATTTGGCAACACTGATTTTGCAAACAGTCCCTTAATCAGGCAAATTCGGCCCTTGATGCCAGGTGCAGGATGAACAGGACAGGTAGGAAGGGGGGAATGCCTCTTGAAATCCCACTTGAAGTGTAACTTGACCTCTGCAGACCTTGTGCAAAGCAAAAAGCAAATGCCATTGAAGACGTAGAACAATACTCCAATGGGCAGTTTGGACATGTGACAGATTTACCCTGCTACATCTCTTTTTCTTCTGTTTCCCCTGTTTTGATTTCCACCTCTGCTTTGAAAAATTCTTTTCTGTTTTCTCTCTCTCAGAAGATTTGCTCTGAAATTATGCTTGGAGTAGCTGATCATATCCTCCATGTCAGAGAGGGTTCTTTTTTGTTTGCATTTTATGACTGTGTTGGGGTTTGGTTTTTTTTTTTTTCAGTTGAACTGCCTCTTCTTGCTAGTGTTGAATGGTAATTATAATAATAATAATAATGGTCAGCTGTTCCCAGATTAGTAAATTATGTATAATTTATTTACACCCCCCCTTTTTTAACTTTATTTTATTCTGTTCTAATTTGGCAGTGCAGCAAATGAAGCTGTTAGGCTATTTAAAATGGATACCCCTCCCCACCTTACCTTTTTATATATATATAAATNACCTTACATTTTTATATATATATAAATATATATATATACATATGAAAACAAATCGCTTCTTCTTCTGCTCACACCATTTCTCTTTCTTTTATTTTAATTTTGGCCCCAGCCATGTCAACTTCTGATGTTTATTATGATGGAGTGAATTAATGGGAGTGTTGTTTTCAATCTTAATTAACTTCTGCTCTCTCATCACTCATTTTAGTTATTTAATTACACCAGTCATCTAGAGCCAATTTTTTTGAAGCACTCTGTTTGGATAAGAAGGAAAAAAAAATAGACAATTGTTTTTATATCATTATTATGTACAATGTGAAAACAGATATTTGCTCCTTTTTATTTTATTTTTTTTTTAACTTTTAAATTTGTTACCTGTCTTTGTGAACAGATTACTA